>JACEFZ010025018.1:0-12245 GCA_014155875.1 Cepaea nemoralis | reverse complement strand
GATAAACTGTACATTAGGAGAAAACCACAGTGTTTTATTTTCTCCCAGCTAAACAACTTAGTTAATGTATAAACATTAGACACAGGTTGTAAACATATTTCTTAAGTAGTCAGCTCATTCAGTAATGATTTAGAGTGGTGAGCAACTTATGATTTAAAACTAGTTTACATGTGCCAGCACTGATAAAATAAGTGTAATGTGTAATTAGTCAGTAGATTTAATTTTGACATGAGCACATGGGCAAACAAATAGTTTCTGGTATTTCATGAACACACGAGAACCAAATAGATTCTATAGGGATCATAATTTTTTGTGTTGAGTAAACCACAAATGCGGTGAGTCAAATGTATTTTCAATGTTGTAAACATATGGAATTAATGTTTGTGCCACACAATAATACTTAATCAAGCGGCATGTTAGAATGGTTAAGATTCATAATGCCTGAATGTAGACTGAGGAGATCACATAAATCCATGAGACAATATGGGGTGTCATATAATAAATGACAGAAGCATATAATTAATTTGATGAGTTAGTGCATCAAGATATATTAATAGAATACTTCATAAATATCGCACGTTGTGGCACTTGTAATAAACAAGTGACACGTCATTGTAGTGCGTGGCTTGACAACTGAAAAGTAAGTTTTAATATACAGTGAGCCAGCTGACACAGCGTGAGGAGGTCGGGGCGGTCTTGCACCAGTATACACGTAGACTACAAGCTTTTATCATCAACTAGTTCACCCGTCTCCACATGGGATCGCTAAGGTTTACATCCAGCGATTGGTAGTTGATGCACGTAGCTTCACGGACGCCACGATCACCCACAGGTATTATTCTTACAATGATTCGCATGAGTCCAGTAATGATCAGGCGGGCGACCTTGGCCGTTGGAACTCGATCGTGGTAATCTTCTGTTAAAGGTAGGCAGTCGTAGCTGATGATCACATCAGCGTAGCAGGCAGCAAGCTTAGTTCCAAACACTCTAACTTGAGAGGGAGTTGTTGTATGAGTGAGGAGCGGGAGCGGATGATGTGAGTGAAAGACTGAAGCCTGGATCTGCACACACGCTTATAACCGTCATCCGATATCATCAGTGGTTTAATACATCACTGTGCACTCCATCAGCGTGTTATTTCTGGAATTACAATTTATACTGTTCTGTACGTGTGTATGAAGTCATATTGGCGCATGCCATTCAGCTGATCAGGGATCATACCCCAGAACCACACAGATCTTGAGGTACTATCTGAACGTTAACACATTATAGCGCCTAAACTCGTATCAGATAGAGAGATATAACTATACCTCATGACATGGGGGACCCCTGTGTATTTTCATTATTGCTACACATGAGGAAGTATCCTTTGAAAATCTCATAATTATGTCTAATGATCACATAAATCTCTGTCATGTGTGATTCATTAGTGTAAACAGATGTGAATGTATCATTTGTAAACCACCTCAGTATGAATTATTAATTATCAATCAGGAAATATTATAATTTCTGATAAGGGATGAGATTTAATTGTAATATTATTGTAATTGAACCTGTGAATATGCATGATTGTCATCCATACAGATATGATTGTGTCTGGTGAATGGGTGAGATCTCATTGTGATGTCAATGGTGTTAAGATTTAAAGTTATCATTGGGAAATCACATAAGTCTAGCTACTTATCTTACATGCACATATGAATGATGTCTGATAGGAGTGAATTGACCCCACATGCACAGATGGATATGTTGACTGATGCACGAGGAGTTTGAGTGAGTGAGTGAAGTTACAGGCTGAGAGAGAGGGAGTATAGGCCAACAGTCAATATCCGGATAGCCGGCAACTGGATGTGAAATGTCATGACTATCACCAGAGAACTAGTTCGCCGTAACCCATAAACTAAATAATAATTTAGTACACTCCGGCGCATAACAACACTTTGGATAAAATATCATTCAGGCTATAATCATCTAGTTTTTTACGCTATGCACGACACAACCAATATCATACATTACGCATAGTACCAGCATCTATGTTTGTACCTTAAGCAAAATCCCACTTTGTAGTCATGTCACTCCTGTCAACACATATGATGACTGTAATGTAATGATAATGAGGTAATAATGATTATGATGATAATGTTAGAATGATGCAATAATTTCTAATGTCATAAGCATGATAACAATGATAATGATTGTAATTACAATGATATAAGGAAACCATGATGATGGTAATGATAATAATGTAATCATGATGATGATGTAATGATTATAAAAACCATGATGTTGATGATGATGATGATAATAAATATTACATCCATGAGAATGGAAGAAAACTTCTCGCTTGAATCACTTAATGATGAAGAATGCACTTGAAGACTATACAAGAATAATACCATAATGTACTGATATTGTTTATAAGCAAATACTCATTGACATGGAAAATGATTTTAAAAGCCCTTAATGTATGAGACCCTTTTTCTTGAATAGGAAAAGATGAAAAAGAGAATTAACTAGGTACAGAATGGGAGGGGAAATATAGTTGTCAATTCCAAATCAATCAAGGTATGACTTAACCGGTAGACCTGAGGACAGGCATAGGTGAAGAAGAAACTGCACATCTGCTAGTCTAAAACATGAACACCAAATAATGGAAGATGGAATGGAGAGCAACCAATTATGAGATAATTATGAGCAGCTGAGATAGTGAGGCCAAATACTATTCCATAGCAACTTCCTTCTGAATTTTCACCACCCTTCCACGACAGGTATAGGTGGAAGAAACACAGTGAGCCAAAAGATTAACTCAAACCGGAAAAAATATAAGAACTCTCCAGAATATTCTACACTGAATGCTATCGAGATCCAAGAACTGGATGGGAAACCAACATGTGAAACATAGACATCTCTGTGTACACGTGAAACATAGACATCTATATACACATGTGAAACATAGACATCTCTGTATGCACTTATAAAATATATATCTCTGTACACACACAAGACATGGACATATATGTACACACGTGAAACATAGACATATCCGATAACATCTGAAGCATAGATATATCTATATACATGTGAAACATAGAAATCACTATACATGTGAAACATAGACATCTCTGTATGCATGTGAAACATAGACATTTGGTACGCATGTGAAACATGAACATCTCTGTAAGCATATGATAATAAACATATTTCTACATCAAAACAATGTGTTCGAGTAGTGAATTTGAATAACGAAGACACAAACAATAGATTGCACGATTTATTGCCTGGCATATTTCGCTGCATCTCGTCAGGTACATACTGCAGAAATCACACAACTTACGTGAATTAACTAGATAAATCCTTCAAACTGAAATATACACATGTTCGCACAGTAATGTCGATTGTCTACCACGGTAATTTTAAACTGACTAACATGTCTTTCTGATTGCACAAAGCCGGATTACGAAGGTTGATTATGATAGCTTCAGCAAACTTTAACAATAGACTACTTTGTGTGTTGAACAACACACGGAAGGCACTGTCTCTTTCAACCACGTGACCGCTCTCGAGCACATGTCTCGCGACCGATGAAGCAGGACTGTTCCGGTGTGTCGGCCTGCCTAGACTACCATTTTCTATGTGTAGTATCTTGTCCACCCAATTCGGAATGTAACTGCAATATAACTGTCGCTCAGTTCTACCTATGTAGATGGCTTCGCATCTGCATGTAAATTGGTAAATACAATTTGATTTGGCGTACAAAGCTACAGGTTCTTTTACTGCTTGGACGGGGATCGGTGTGTTTCTGTACCTGATGATTGGAGTTGCAGCACAGAATGTTTGCTCGACTGCTGTGGTGAGCCGGTCCCGCAGACGTTGCATTACGTCATCTCCTCGGAAGGTTAGCTGGATGAATACCTTGAGTTTAGGGACTGTAGTTACTTCTGGTTTCGGTTTGGGCTGTTGGCAGTGGCGCTTTATAAATCATGTGGCGTACCCATTCAGGTTTAAGGCATTCTTCAGAGTTTCAAATTCCTCTGTCAGTGTGTCCTGGGTGTATATCTTCCTAGCACTGTCAAACAGGGTCCGTACTAAGCCCCGTTTGTACTGGACAGGTGCGAAGCTCTGAAAATTTAAGTATTGGCCAGTCCATGTTTCTTTGCGGTACACCGATCTTTGAATTGTGCCGTCTGCTCTACGTCTCACTAGGATATCTAGAAACGGCAACGCTTCGTTGTGTTCGTGTTCCATAGATAAAGAGATGTTTATATGTGTTTCGTTCATTGTGGCCTGGAACGACGTTGCTTGTAGCTCGTCTGTGGTGATAATTAGTATATCGTCCACGTAACGACGGTAAAAGGCCAAGTTTTTGATGTCTGAGGATCTCTTTTCTTCTAAGTGTGCCATGAAGATGTCCGCTAGAATAGGTCCAAGTGGGCTCCCCATGGCCACTCCGTCAATTTGGCGATATGACTTGTTTAGAAAGTTGAATTGTATGTTGGCGGTACATAATGTTAATAGCCTCTCTAGAATAGCTGATGATATGCCTAGTTTTAGTTGTTTGTCTCTAATGCGTTCGCTTATTATATTCACGGTCTCATCTAATGGAACGTTGGTGAATAAAGAGGCAATATCAGTGGATGCTGTCATATAGCAAATGACAGTAGGATATAATTAATTTGATGAGTTAGTACATCAAGATATATTAATAGAATAGTTCATAAATATCGCACGTTGTGGCACATGTAATAAACAAGTGACACGTCATTGTAGTGCGTGGCTTGACAACTGAACCGTAAGTTTTAATATATAGTGAGCCAGCTGACACAGCGTTAGGATGTCGGGGCTGTCTTGCACCAGCATACACGTTGACTACAAGCTTTTATCATCACCTAATTCACCAGTCTCCACATGGGATCGCTAAGGTTTACATCCAGCGGTTGGTAGTTGATGCACGTAGCTTCACGGACGCCACGATCACCCACAGGTATTATTCTTACAATGATGCGCATGAGTCCAGTAATGGTCAGGCGGGCGACCTTGGCCGTTGTACCTCGATCGCGGTAATCTTCTGTTAAAGGTAGGCAGTCGTAGCTGATGATCACATCAGCGTAGCAGGCAGCAAGCTTAGTTCCAAACACTCTAACCTAAGGGGGAGTTGTATGAGTGAGGAGCGGGAGCGGATGATGTGAGTGAAAGACTGAAGCCTGGATCTGCACACACGCTTATAACCGTCATCCGATATCATCAGTGGTTTAATACATCACTGTGCACTCCATCAGCGTGTCTACTGAGTTATACTGACCTGTACGTGTGTGTATGCAGTCATATTGGCGCATGCCATTCAGCTGATCAGGGATCATACCCCAGACCCACACAGATCTTGAGGTACTATCTGAACGTTAACTCATTATAGCGCCTAAACTCGTATCAGATAGAGAGATAAAACTATAACTCATGACATGGGTGCTGTAGTCCGGTTAAGAATTTGAGGCTGAATGACGATCAAATTGTCGTGGATCATGGAGACAAGCTTGTGTGACATTACTATACAAAAATACACTCATCACACATATGTGTTTACGAGGATAATGCCGGTCTAGGAAGCGGCGGACCAGTTGGCGCATCCTCGTTTTTCATCTTGTGTCGTCAGTTTGTCAATCGTTATCCGTTGGCACTCGTGGATGAGAATGTGGTCGCATCATTTTACAGTTTCGCTCCATGCAAAGAACTTCCTGCTTTCATTGTTTGATCCTTACCATCGCACCAGAGAACTCCCTGTTCTCAGCGTTTGATCCTAACCTTCGAAGCGTGATTTCAAGTTTCTTCGTTATCTATTATATGAAGGCGTATCAGGTAGAGAGACAAGTGTCACTCTTCCGATGAAGCCACATTGTTGCGGGTTGGTCTGAAGATTCGCAGATCGATTGTCTGAAGATCTGCAGATCCATTGTCTGAAGAATCGTGGATCTATTGTTCGAAGATTCTCAAATTCATTGTCTGAAGATTGACTGATCCAGGATTATTCAAGACTACATATATGTCACCGGTGCTGGCTATTACTGTCATACGAACCAGCAGCACCTCGCTTTGGTGACATCTTACATTTTACCAACTGAATACTATTATCCAGTGCTTTTCAAGCTCATTGTGCTGAGCAGGAAATTTTACACGTGTCAACGCCCCGTGGGAGCGGAAACAACGCAAGTGTGTCCTTTTTGTAATACAATAGATACTTCAGGAGCTCATATAGGTTTGGCTGAAGATTTTTATCTGTCAATGCCTCATTGGAGCTGAATCAACGCAAACTGTTCCTTTTTGAAACTACGGATACCTCACAATGTCAGAATTGTTCGTTTGAGAAATCATTTCTGACAATTGTCCGTACGCAGGAGGATCTTGACTGGTCGATAAATTGTCGCATAATCAAGTGGGAGTGTCGAACGAATGGATTTCATACGGCTGTATCAAGGATTGCCGATTTTTTTTTCTGAGCTAAGTATTATGTTTGTGATTTTTCAGTTAATTAGTTACGGTCAAAATATTGTAATTTTGCACACATTTTATTCTCTCTTATTTGCTCTTGTCTTTAGTGACGTCATTGGCGCGTTACACAATATTGTGCTATTTCGCGCTGTGAATTCTTATTTTGGTGTGCATTATTTATTTGTTGATATAATAATAGTATTTTGCTTTGCTAATTTTATTTATTTAAAGGACTTTAATTCTGTTTATATTTTTTGTGTGCTGAGTTATAGGTCTTATCTAGTATAAAATTATTGGTTATTTCTCATTCTTAATTTCTCTATTTGTAATTTATTGGTTATTTCTTTCTACGTTCTTAAACTGTATTTGTCGATTTCGATATTTGTAAGACTGATCTCTTTTGGTGCTAAACTTCCTTCTGCATTTCTTACTTACGATTATTATTGAATATTGGTGAAAAGTAGCAACATGTCGTCTTTACAGGACTTTGTTACGATTGGGAAAGATGCAGGTTTGACAGGACCAGACCTTATAGCATGGTCAGAGAAACAATTTGCAATTTTCCAGGCCCATGAAAGGAATGAAAGGGCCGCAGCGAGACAGTTGGAAAAAGATTGACTAGATGCACAAAGGGAACAAATAGCAGAACAAGAGAAACAAAGATTATTTGAGAGGGAAAAGATGGCTGCGAAGAATGAAAGAATTGCAGCTCAATTGATCGCTGACAAAGAAAGGATGGCATTGCAAATTGCGGCAGATAAAGAAAAGTTGGATAGAGAGGCACAATTAAGAAAAAAAGAGATAGCTTTTAATCTGGAGAAGTTGAATACAGTAAAACTTCTGAAGGAAAAAGAGTTAGAAAGTAATTTTAAAATGAAACAATATGAGAAGGACAGGGATGAACATATTGCTAAAAACAAAATAGAGGCACATTCCACGGGTGCTATAAAGAAACACAATGGAATATTAAAGACATATTCAAACTCTGATTCCGTTTCTCCCTAGTAGACTAATTTTGAGCTCATCTTGAGACACTATGGGGTTGTGGAAACCTAATGGGCTGTGTTGCTACACAGACACTTGAGTGGTGAGCCTTTACAGGTTGTAGAACTAATTCAAGAGGAGTTACGTAGTGACTACTCATATATTCGTAACAGATTATTGTCACATTTCTGTTTAGATGAATTTAGTTTTACGTTCATCTTTCAAGAATCTTGTTCCTAAATCTGGACAGACGTTCCTAGACTTTTCTTCTCTAACACAAATGACATTTGACAAATGGGCGCGTTCAGCCAATGTTATGAATGATTATAATAAGTTACGTGATCTTATTATTAGAGACAAATTTATTTCTGCAGTACCATCTTCTATGGCTACTTGTCTTGTTGAGCAGAAATGCTCGAGTATTCAGCAGATGGATGATAAAGGGGAATCTTTCTTCAATGCCCATAAGGACATATTTAATAATAGTTCGTCCCCGTTAGTGGAGACGAATGCGTGCGAGAAGTTTCCTCATAAATCAAGGGTGCAGGGATATAAAACAAAACAACAACAGTATAGTGGACAATCTTATCAAAGACGAGAAAAACAACAACCGAAGAATCAGCCTGACTCTAGACAAGAGAAAGAGGGCGTGTGGACAACATGTAAATTTTGTGGGTTTTCCCATGGTTCTCTTCAAATGTGCGACAAAAATCCTCAGTTCGATAACTACATAAAGAAGTTGGCAGTTAGAAACAGAGACAGATTCAACACTTATCAAAGACAGACACAATTGTTTCAAATGTAGAGCGTACGGACACGTTTTTTGGTATTTGTCCTTTAAGACGTTTGTATAAAGAGGCGAACATGGGTATGTTGACATCAAGTAGCGACAGTGACTCAGATGAGACTAATCATGCAAATACGGTGGATGTGGAGTATTCTCCCATTGACCCAGCCTGTAATACTTGCCAGGTCTTCCATAGAGACGGCAGTTTGACGTGTGGTCCATCAGGTTCCCGTGCAGGAGACTAATGCAGTTCAAATCACAAATGGTACATTAGTTGTACAGCAGGCCATTGTAAATGGACAGAACTGTAGTTTGGTCCGTGATTCCGGTTCTAGTATAGTCGGGATACATAAACGATTAATTAAAGAAACGGACTACACTGGCGAATCATGTGACGTGTAGAACTTTTGGAGGGAGAAGAGAAAAGTTTCCAATTGCTTGGGCTGAGATAAACTGCCCATATTTTTCTAGAAAAATAAAGGTAGCTGTGCTGCCTGACCCATTTGTGGATGTCTTTATCGGAAACATGCCAGAGTTATGTGATGTTTCACTTGAGGACATAGCAGAATGGGAAGGGAAGCATGTGGTAGCAAACACTGTTGATAATACACAAATGCATGAAGAAAATCAGTTGCCTCATGATACTCTGGTTTCGAACGCACACATATCACATCCAGTGGTAGTAAAACCTACAGATATTAGTAGAGTTCAATCCGCAGCTATATCGCTGCAGCACAGCATCACTCGGGTGGATAGACAACCACAAGCATATGTTGTCTCAGTGACAGTTCCTTCTTGTGAGCCGGGGGATGTGTTTATTAAAACAAATACTTCATTTGGTTTGGTAGATACTTTCTTCTGGTTGGTTTTCGTAATATGTAGTATATTATCTATCATATCAAACAAAGTCGTAAAAGGTATAGCTAAAGCTACAGTGAGTTTGAATAAGATGTTACAATGTGTTTTGCGCCAGAGATTGAACCATATTAAAGGTATCTATGATCGTACTGTACAGCATATTCGAACAGTCTGCCTGAAAACACAACATAGCGAATCTGAAATTCCTTTGCAAGAATTGGATTCGGTGTTCAATTCTCAGATCATTTTCATATCAAATAATTGTGTTATGATAGATGGCACCTGTATACTTTCTATTGTGTACATTCTTCCACAAGGGTACAATGAATTACTACATCTTGTCTTATACTCTAGGAGAAAGGTATATGAATCGCACAAGCGGTATGTAGTTACTCTATCATTAGTGGATTCTGTTAAGAAATTTGAGAAATATCTTTTAGGTAAAAAGTTTCTGGTTATTTCAGACAGTATGCCATTAAAAATCTTTAAAGATGGCTCTCCTAAGAACGCTCGGATACACAGATGGTCTTTAGTGTTGAAGGATTTTGATTTCTCTGTTGCTCATATTTCTGGAAATGAAAATAATTTAGCGGATTTACTCAGTCGATTATAAATAAATTATGGAAATTTTGTTTTAGTGTGAGTTAATAAGTTAAGGAAGGATAGTAAATTATATAAATGCAATATTGCAGTAGGATGACTGTGGCTACATTCTGAAATGCCACATATTTAAAAAAAAAAAAAAGAGAATATAGATGTAAGTTAGTCACTTGTTATTATTATTTCAGAGAAACAGGTGAAAAGTTTCACGTGACTAGATTTGTGTATTGCGGAAGCGGCATGAACAATTACGGTGTCTTCATTATTTGACAAGCCAGTGTGGTAGTATCGGTGATGGTTTGTATAGTGAAGATAATTGTAGTTGTGTTAGTATAATTTATTATTACAAAATTATTAACAAATTCATTAAATGGGAATGTTCGATATTAGACATGAACTGGATAACAGAATCTGTGCGGATTTCCGGTGAAATTAAGTAGTTATAACTTAAATGATATTCGTGTTTCATAAATGAAAATGTTTATCGTTTTAATGGTATGTTTATATTTTGTTTTATATAACTATTATGATGGTTGATATTTATTATTTTAATTATCCGGACATCAATGTGTTTGGTTTTGAATGTTAGTAGTATGTTCTGTGTTATTTAATTATACATCATATGTATCACTTCATGATGGATGAATGTAGAGAAGTGTATGAATGAGATGGGATAAATACAAAAACACATACACATATTGATTATATATATATATAGACATATAAGAAATAAACAACACATTACAGGTATAGTATACAAGTAAATAGAATAGTATTCCCTTATCGACATGATAGATAGAGAAGGCATAGGATGGCGTACAATGTCGGCTTGGATTGAAATTGACATATGTTTCTTCCATATATGAGGGTCAGTTGTTAAGTATAGATCATAAGTTCGTTGGGTACAAGAAAGGATGGTGGTTTTAGTTCACAAAAGGCACGCGGGGTTACAGAGACCTGTTGTTAGTTTTAAGGTGTCAACATAGATACGCGATAACAGTTTTTATTATAGTTACTGGCGGTGTTTGAGCCTTATTCATTTGCAAGTAGCCGGGTATGTCAACGCTATAACATCTCGATGATCATTTATAGAATTAATGAGATGGCGGTGGTCGGGACTTGTATTTTAGTCCAGTGTTTGATATCCCACGATCTATATAGGTCTTTGCTGACATACTGATTGTCATGGAGGACAGATTCATAGTTGATCACGACTTACAGTAATTTACGTCGCTGCCATCATTTGCGTACATGTCGTAATATAGTAAAAGCGGAAAATGTTTTACAAACATTTTCATCGTGGAGAGGGCAAAGCTGTCATATAGCAAATGACAGTAGCATAGAATTAATTTGATGAGTTAGTGAATCAAGATATATTAATAGAATAGTTCATAAATATCGCACGTTGTGGCACATGTAATAAACAAGTGACACGTCATTGTAGTGCGTGGCTTGACAACTGAACCGTAAGTTTTAATATATAGTGAGCCAGCTGACACAGCGTGATGAGGTCGAAGCTGTCCTGCACCAGCATACACGTTGACTACAAGCTTTTATCATCACCTAATTCACCAGTCTCTACATCGGATTGCTAAGGTTTACATCCAGCGATTGGTAGTTGATGCACGTAGCTTCACGGACGCCACGATCACCCACAGGTAGTATTCTTACAATGCGCATGAGTCCAGTAATGGTCAGGCGGGCGACCTTGGCCGTTGGAACTCGATCGTGGTAATCTTCTGTTAAAGGTAGGCAGTCGTAGCTGATGAGCACATCAGCGTAGCAGGCAGCAAGCTTAGTTCCAAACACTCTAACCTGAGAGGGAGTTGTTGTATGAGTAAGGAGCGGGAGCAGATGATGTGAGTGAAAGACTGAAGCCTGGATCTGCACACACGCTCATAACCGTCATCCGATATCATCAGTGGTTTAATACATCACTGTGCACTCCATCAGCGTGTCTACTGAGTTACTGTCCTGTACGTGTGTGTATGCAGTCATATTGGTGCATGCCATTCAGCTGATCAGAGATCATACCCCAGACCCACACAGATCTTGAGGCATTATCTGAACGTTAACTCATTATAGCGCCTAAACTCGTATCAGATAGAGTGATAAAACTATACCTCATGACAGATGCCATGTGTTTGGTGTTTATGTCCATAGTATCCAATAATTCCACCAGTTCGAATGTATCTCTGAGTGTTCTTGGATCGAAGGACTGTCGTACTGGCTTCAAAATTTCAGCTAGCCATCTCGCCATTCGGTTTTGTGCAGAATTAACCATGGAAAGGATCGGTCTTAGTGGGATGCCGGGCTTGTGAAGCTTGGGTAGACCGTACATCTGAGGTGTTTGGGAGCCACGCGGTGTGTGAGCGTTTTTACAGTGGCCTCACTGATGAGTCCCGCATCACAAGTGAATGGATCTCTTTCCTCATTATAGCATCCAGTTCCTCCGACTTGTTTACTTTTTTTTTTAATCTATCCTGAATTGGATTCATCTGACAATATTACATTCCAAATTTTTCTTGGTCAGTCC
>JACEFZ010025017.1:0-11483 GCA_014155875.1 Cepaea nemoralis | reverse complement strand
AAGTGGAACACACCTAACGATGGAAGTAGCTTACCATGAATATATCAATATATCAGGCATGTGATCTGAAACTCCAGCTGTCAACACTAACAAGATAAGCAAAAAATGTTTACTTTTCTGACAAACATTTTAAAGTTTCAGCTGCAAACGTGACTACAGCCTGGATGGTTATGAAGGTTTATGTTTCCGTAACACGCCAGCGTTATCTGCAACTCTACATAACAATTTGAATATCTTTGTGCACGTAGTACACGGTGTGGCCTCGTAATATATATGACTGTTGTGTAATTATAACATCACATAAAACAGTTTTCCTTGAATAAATCAATATTAAGAACTGCATTAGATCGATGCCGGTCTCGCTGGTCGAGGAGTTAGCAGCTTTCTCCGTAACCCCGAATACTCTCGTGGTTGACGTAAGCGCACGAGAATTGGATGCGGTTCGAGTCGCGCCAGAGACTTGTGAGAGTATGGAGCCGGTCTCTCAGAAAGCAAAGGTAAACTACTGAGCGTAATCTTGCCAAGAAATCAACAATCAGCTGAAAGATACTGATGTTGACAGCGATGTCCTGTAAAGTATATGCAAAAAAAAACAAAAAACAAAAAACAACATTAGATTGATAATTAAAGTCAACATGCTCGGTAGTTGTGTATGTGAATGTTTTAATGTAAGCTGCCTTGAGGATTGACCCACTCACATTAATCAAATATTGTGGAAACCATAAGTCGACCAACGAAGTACTATCATGTGACATAGACAATGAGAATTTAACTTTGTATCGTTTATCAAAACTGTATGTAATCTCAACGCTGTTTATGTCGGTGATTTAGTCATCTGTCAAAATGCCATCTACTGCCTATAGTACCTTGCAGTGTAGGGCAACATTAATTCCGCCTGACTAGTGCAGTCGCCGCGAACTGTGCAGGGTAGGATTTTCTTTTTGCTCCAGACTGAAAATAATCCACACCTTACCGATGATTCTAACACGAGTCTCCCGAAGGAGAAACCGATGTTCTTAGCCACTCGGCCAGAGTCTCCACCCTCCCACACAACCTCTCCCCACCCACTAGAAGATGTCACCGCGTTGTCTGTGTTGTGTGTGTATGTGTGTGTGTTTGTGTGTGTGTATATATATATATACACACACACACACACACACATATATCCTTTTCATTCGCACGCTCATAAGACATGTCACCTGAACAAGTTAAGAAGCCTGATCGGGGGACCAAAAGACACGTGGCAACCAAGATGTGCAGCGTGGGAGCCGACAAGAAGAACGTGGAGAGCCTGACTGCGAGTTGTAACAAAGAACCTGAAACTACAGCGACTACTGAAGCCACCACGAGGGAGACCGTCGACAGTCCACCACAGACATGAGCCAAACCTACTGAGAAGCAGAGAGAGGAGAAAGACACCAGAGTCGGAAACACCGACTCACCGACAAGCAAGTGGGTTGTCAAGCGTATCCAAGTGGAGCTATCAGATGAAGAAATCATGAAGCAGCTTCGAGAAGAGAATCTAAACATCCGATTCTTGAAGGCGGGGCGGCTCCTCACCTACTCCAAGATTCCCACAACCTTGGCGGTGGTGACGACAGAGGGCAGCGAGATGCCGACCACAGTATCAATCAACAAGAAAATACAACAACCAGAGAGATTCAACCCAAGAGTCAATCAATGTTCCAGATGCCAGAGGGCCGCCCACGGCAGAGTAGCATGTCGTAGTAAAACGGATATCTGCGGGTACTGCGCCGATCACCAAGCCTTCAATTAGTGTCCGCTAGCCAAGCTAGACACGGACTTCTGAGCACCCAACAACAAAAGAAAGTGCGCCAACTGCCTGGGCAATCATGGAGCAAGATACTTAGGCTGTCCGTATCTTCAAAGACACAGATACGTCTTAAAGTTCGCCATCACCACAAAGACACCACATAAGGACGCAATGCGGTGATGCGAGACAGCCACGGGTATATCACAAGCTGAAAGAGATCAACTGCAAAACCAGATAGACGAGTTGAAGAAACAAGTCAAGGCACTGCTGACGACAACTCCGAATAGCGACAATGAGAAACTGCTGGCCGAAATAAAGGAGATCCATCAAAGCATCAAGCAAGAAGTGGATCCATATGGCCGAGATGAAGAAGGAAAACAAAGAAATGCTACTACCATCAAAGTGGAGAGAGAGCTGCTGAAAGATGAAATTGAACTTTTCCAAAACAAACAGAAGCCATAGAAGAAACCACAGATAAACCGCAAGATGAAAACCAAGAGACCGAGTCTGAACCGCAAGATAAAGCTAGCAGTCCGCCCACGGCGCACGTGGCATCCAAGGGGAAACCAGTATCCCGCCAGACATCTGAAGAAAACCGAGATGAGCTCCCTGATGACTACGCGGAGAGGCCTCAGGGACCTACCTTGGAGGAGTGCCTAGAATCCGCAAAATTGGAAGAACGCAGGCGCCAGGAATTCAAAAGCCACTGGGAAGAAAAAGAAAAGAAGAAACCCAAGAAACTCAGGAAACCGATAGAATACCTAGATACACACTATAACTGTGAGAGCGGCTTCAATAACTATATAGAGGACGGAGAGATCATCCCGAGATCATCACCTCCGCTCATGGGGGAAGACTGCGAAAGGGAACATAAACTCTTCTGGAAATTGAAAACAGACGCAAGAAGGAGGAAAATGACAACATCGAAAAGCTCCTACGAACAATACACAAAAAGGAGGTAAAAAGACCAAATAAAAAGTCCTTACAAGGATTACAACCAATCATGCCAGACAACCAGGAGCCTGTACTAATAAAGAAAACCACAAGAGGAGATGAGCACAAAGGATAGCCGCCGACCAATCCCCAGCTGACGTCATAGACACAAACGCTTACACAACCAGTCCGAGATAGGACTTACTCAAAAGAGCGCACAAGACAAGAATCAGGGTGAATAAACCAACAAAAACCACGGCTCTCAGCAATAACCATCGCAGAGGAAGCAGGTTAGACGAGACCGAATTTGAATTTTTGTTTTAAAAATGGAATTCGAATATATATATATATATATATATATATATATATATATATATATATATATATATATATATATATATATATATATATATATATATATATATAATAAAGCTGATTATATATGATGCTCTCTCTATCTCTGTTTTCGCTACCTCTTTAGCACACTATTTTCTCACATATCTCGTGTTTCAATCTCTCGTCTTGTGTTGAAATAAGACAATGTGTATTTCCCTCATACCTTTGAGAAGCGATCTAGTAATATATGGTACTGCCCATCTATAGAGTTTATTGACTTCTCAAGTGATATACTCATGTTCATTCTTAAACAACCACATGTCCGATATCTCCAGTGTATTTGTCATTCAAGTGCATTGTCCAGAATTTTGAGGAATAATAAGACACAGATCACCATCATCATCAAGTGTCGTTCCGGCTGGCTTAGGCGTTCATGGCTGTCCACAGATCTCGGTCTTTGGTGTTCTGGATCAACTCCCCTGAAGATATTCCTCCATGCCACCGTCTCAATCCGTCCAGCATCATTTCTCTCGGTCTGCCTCTACCTTTCTTCCCCTCGATCTTTCCAGTTGTCACGATGTTATCCAATGCCTCTCTTCTCATCGCATGACCAAAGAAAGCTGTTTGTCTCTTTCTTATTGTTGTATATAGTGTTCTAGTTTCATTAGCCTTTCAGGCCATCGTTGTTAGTTACTCTGGCAGTCCAAGGAATTCGCAACATTCGTCTTAAAAACCACTCTTTGTTGCTTCTAAGTTCTTTCTAATTTGTTGTTTTACATTCCAAGATTCGCTACCATACAGCAAAACTGGTTCTATATAGCATTTTAGTACTCTCTTTCTTACATTCATTGACAGCGACTTATTGCATAAGATACTCTTCATTTTCTGAAATGCGACTTTTGCTTGCCCTATTCTGCTCCTAATCTCTGTTGGACATCTTCCATCTGATGTTATAAATGCCCCTAGGTATTTAAAATTATCCACTTGGTTGAGAGTTTCCCCTTCTATGTCTATGCCACATTTTGGTGTCCCCATTTTCTTTGATATCACCATTGTTACTGTTTACTTAATATTCAAGGAGAGTCCTTTCTGTGCACTCTCTGATACTACAATGTCCAATAATTGGTGTAGGTCTGTTGCATTATCTGCCACCAATACTGTGTCATCTGCATAGCGTACATTGTTTATATTATATCATCCGATTAGTATTCCTGGCTTCGATTTGATCTCTCTCATTATTACTTCACTATAGAGAGAGAAGGGATCGGGTGACAAGACACACCCCTATCGTACTCCTAGCTTTATCTGTTGGTAACTACCCTCTTTATTTCCCATTTTATTTGCTGCTACTTGGTTCCAGTATATATTCTTTATTATTCTTGAACCTTTCCCTTAAATGTTGATATCTTCCAACATTTTAATCAGCTCATCATAATTTACTTTATCAAATGCCTTAGTATAATCTATGAAGCATACATGTATGTCCCTCTTTTTCTCTATTGACCTTTCTATTAGTGTTCGGGTAAAAGCAAAACATTACTGTCGTACTATGTTTATCTCACTTTAAAATAGCATCCTTTCGATTGCTTTCTTTAAAGCTTTCAAGATAAGACAGAATATATGGTAATTTCAAAGAAGGAATGGCTAAAAACTCTGGCCACATACAAATAGATAATATGACCATTAAAAGAACGGAAACATACAAATACCTGGGTACAATCTTCAACTGCTCCAACATCATAAGGGAAGAAAAACAAACTAGAATCAATTCTGGAAATAAGATATACTATGCACTACAACATCTACTAAAATCAAAAGCTCTATCTCGTATCACCAAAATCACAATATACAAATCACTGATCTGACCAGTTGTGCTGTATGGCTCTGAAACCTGGAGTACAACGAAAGGAGACGAAGCCTTGTTACAAACCTTTGAGAACAAAGTTTTATGACGCATCTTTGGACCCATTAGGGATACACAAAGTGGAGAGTGGAAAAGAAGAAGTAACAAAGACATTTATGATCTGTTTAAGTCCCCGCTAATCACTGGTATCATGAAGGCTAATAGACTACAATGGCTGGGGCATATAGAAAGAATGGAAGATAATAGGGAAACAAAACTCGCTTACACTCAGGAAATAAATGACCGTAGACCCCAAGGTAGACCAAGAAGACGATGGAGAGATAATATATATACAGACCTACAAGCACTTGGAATCAACGACTGGCAAGAGAATGTCCACCAGAGAGACGAATGGAGACGGATTGTATCTGCAGCAAAGAACCTCAATGGCTCGGAACGCTGAAGAAGAAGAAGTGTGCACTTTAAAAGTAAGGGGTCGTAAATAGATGTTTGGTTCCAGTAATTACATGTAGATGTTTGTTTCAATAATCGTATATAGGTGTCTGGATTCAATCATAGCATATATGTGTTTGGCTGCATGCGTCGTACATACATGTTTGTTCGCAAACCTCGTAGATGGATGTTTGTTTGCATTCCTCTTTTGTAGATGTTTGGTTATAATAATCCTAATAGGTGATTGTCGGCGTCTCTAGCAGGTCTTTGCTTACATTTCTGGTTTATGAGTGTCTGTGTTCATATAATAATACAACTAAAAAAAATATGTACAAATAGCGGCGCTGTGACTGGTGCCATTGCCACAACGAGTCTGATCCAGTCAACTCTCGAATACAGTCATCCGCTTAGTGTCGAGTTTCGGAGAGGTCTCTCTCCTGGTCATCGCCCGAAGCGTGCTTCTCGTCGTAAAGCGATACATGTGATCACAGCTCACATTTCAGCCCATGACTTGTATATTACTATTGGCAAGTCAACAACAAAGAATAAACATTTTGAGGAAAAGTAGTTTTTCTCTAAAAAACGTAAATATCTCTTTACGTAGGCTAATTATTTATGTAAATATCAAAATAACATTCACATTGATTTATAATAAACTAGCTGACCCGGCCCGACTTCGCCCAGGCCCTGGTGGGGATCTGTCTGTCTGTCTGTCTGTCTGTCTGCCTGTCTGTCTGTCTGTTTGTCTGACCCTGCCCGGCTTCACCCAGCTCCTGGTGAGGAGCATCACATTTAATTCATATAAGTAGTCATATAAGCTCCCGTTCCCGTTCCCGACTATCTGTCTGTCTGTCTGTCTGTCTGTCTGTCTGTATGTCTGTCTGACCGGGCCCGGCTTCACCCAGTCCTTGGTGGGGGGCATCTCATTTAATTCATATAAATAGTCATATAAGCTCCCGTTCCCGACTATCTGTCTGTCTGTCTGTCTGTCTGTCTGTTTGTCTGTCTGCCCCGGCCCGGCTTCACCCAGTCCATGGTGGGGAGCATCTAATTTAATTCATATAAGTAGTCATATAAGCTCCCGTTCCAGACTGTCTGTCTGTCTGTCTGTCTCTCTGAGTGACCCGGCCCGGCTTCACCCAGCCTCTGGTGGGGAGCATGTCATTTAATTCATATAAGTATCATATAAGCTCCCATTCCCGACTGTCTGTCTGTCTGTCTGTCTGTTTGTCTGTCTGTCTGTCTGTCTGTCTGCATGTCTGTCTGACCCGGCGCGGCTTCGCCCAGCCTCTGGTGAGGAGCATCTCATTTAATTCATATAAGTAGTCTTATACGCTCCCGTTCCCGACTATCTGTCTGTCTGTCTGTCTGTCTGTCTGTCTGTCTGACCCGGCCCGGCTCCGCCCAGCCTCTGGTGGGGACCATTTCATTTAATTCATATAAGTTGTCATATAAGCTCTCATTCCCGACTATCTGTCTGTCTGTCTGTCTATCTATCTGACCCGTCGCGTCTTCGCGGAGAGCGTCTCATTAAATTCATATAACAAAAAAAGTAACTTAAGAATGTCCTTCCACACACCATCCCTTATTTTTTATGACAACTGGTTTTAATCACCCACATGACTATAGATAACTTCTTTAAATTTACAAAGATAAGTTAGAAAATGTTCACTATTTAAATAGATGCATTATTTTTATGAAAACTATGAAAATGCCTTAAAGATTATATCATTATTTATTATGACTCATATGCATGTAAATAACTGTAGACAAAGAGTTTATAAATCTTTGAAAACATTGCAACAATCTATATATAAAATATATAGCAATGCTATTAAAAATTATGCCCCTTGAAATAACTTTTCTTAAGTTAAGTCCCCTCGCTATATAAAACGAATAAGATATTAAAATTTTAAATATTAGTAAGTAAATAGCTGATTGTACACAAACAAATTATGACAGTTGGCTGCACGGGAATGAAAAGTAAACATGTAGAAAATTTCATCTCAATCGGATGGACCGTTATCGAACGCATATATAACAGACATACATACATGGCCTTTTATATATATAGATTTAAGCCATTTAAAATGTATCTGCTGTTGAGATACATAACAAAATTAAAACATTGAGCTTTCACACACACAAAATATTTGAGATTTTCTTGATGAATATTACTTAGTAAGCTCAATGCGAATAGTAAAATAACAGTCTGTACTTGCAACATCGAGATGAGCGAAACCTGATGCGCGTAACAAAGTCAACCACAGGCAAATGTTTGCAACAGATTTACTAAACAGTTAGATCATTAACAGTTACCTAGCGACAGTAACAATGCGAGTAAAAAAGATTAAATGAAAGACGAGATAGCACAGGCTTACTTATAGTTCACTAAAGTAGTTCCAGGGCTGGCAACTACTCAGTCAAATATATTTTCTCCAACTGGTGTTTATTTCGGTGCGCAGTTTGATATCCCACCGCTATCTTATTAAAAGTTCTCCTGGTCTTCTCTCTCAGTTTTGAGATTCTTCCAGAATCACTGTCAAACCCCCGCAATCTCATTCTTTCCACATATCTTCTTCTTCTTCAGCGTTCCGCGCCATTGAGGTTCTTTGCTGCAGATACAATCCGTCTCCATTCGTCTCTCTGGTGGACCTTCTCTTGCCAGTCGTTGATTCCAAGTGCTTGTAGGTCTGTATATGTATTATACAGGCATATGGGTTTTCACATATGGGTTCTCAATATATTCCTCCGCCTTCTCCACCTTGTCCCACAAGCGCACGACCACCTCCCCCTTGTCCGTAGACAAACTGCCACCAAGAGGTGCATACCCTGCTAGCCTATCAGTCTGTTCATTCTCCCCCTCCCCCCGAACCCCCAAATGGCCAGGGCAAAATATCCATACAATTCTCACAATCTGTGACCTCTAAAGCGACGAGAGCCATTCCACACGAAACATTCCTTTCTCCACCTTACTAAGCAGACTCTTTGAATCCGTAATGAATACAACATGTGTTGCAGTAGTCTCTTCTAGCCACCGGAATGCCGCTGTTGCTGCCTCCACCTCCATTCTCATGCTGGAGGTCGTAGTCTCATATGCCAGGCTCTTCTTTTTTCAAGACTCGTCCATTAGCCTTTGCAACAAAGCCCCAGCCACTACGTCTGTTTCTCACCACTGACCCATCGGTGTAGATTACTATGTCACCTTGTATGTGTGTTGCTCTGGATCAGCTGTTGCACTTAAAATCCAGTGCGGCTCGCTGCCCATTCTCTGCACTCACGACCCTGTGTTATTATTACATTGTGTCACTCCGTCGAGAAATATGTCTGCTATGCTGATTGAAGACACAGTCCCTAGATACTCAAGAAACAGCAACAAAGTTCCTCGTTGAAAAGATAGATGTAGCTGCTCTAGGTACCCCCAGGTGTGAGAAAGAGGAATTAAGATATACAGAATAAGCTTGGTCCAATAATGCTGCATAAGCAAGGTACCTCTCTGACGTTTCTTCTGCACTCACATAAGCTACACAAACATTTACACACAGTTAGAAATATGGACGACCTGAACTATGAGTTTTAACAAACTACAACTGTGTATATTTATGTTTGATAATGTTAATATAATTATGATGATGATGATGATGATGATGATGATGATGATGATGATGATGATGATGATGATGATGATGATGATGATGATGATGATGATGATGATGATGATGATGATGATGATGATGATGATTGACGCTGTTGTGATAAGCTGGTGGTATGCAATGCATTGAGAGGATGGGGTTGATCAAGTGGTAAGTACTCCATTTATAAATAATAGGTGCATATCTCAACTGAAAAAGGACACCTAGGTCATGCATCCCGGTGAGACGCGTTGCACTTTCAGCTTGAAGGATTGCAAATGGGACCTTTCACAGGGATCGGTCGCTCCGTTATGTGAATGGTTTTTGACAGTCCATGGCTCCTATGACAGCTGACTTAATATATGATGGCATCCGATGTTTGTATCCAATTACAGTACCTATGTCCAGTCTTCGTTAACTCATCCTCTATTTTCATTACAGACTGTAATTACACCAGGCAATCAGTTTTGACTGATACTCCGCCATGCGTCTGACCCGCGCTTTCGTCACTCTCAGGGAATGTACGACGTTACGTCACACACACACACACACACACGTTTCAATCCGCTGTTACATCCTCGCTTTCCCGAAGTTTTAAATAGCTTTATCTCCTATGTTGCCACGAGGTGTTAGGCCTGCATTCTATTTAGACCACCTGGGTCACGTCACACGTGTCTGGCGGACCGTCTTATTTCCCAGTCTGAACTTAGTCGTTGACCCGTAGTATTCGGCATAGCATGAAGGTGGAAGGTAACACCTCTAAGGCTCTCATTTTACTTTAGTGTAGTGGTGGTCCCGAATTGAGATTTTTCCTACAATGATAAAAAGCAGACCGTTCCCTTTGTTTGACTTTTTTTACTAGCGCCAAATAGCGTCACAAGCTTGATCACATAGAGCAGCGCTGTGAAACTGCATTTTTTAATTCTTTTCTTGTGGACTTTTATTACTTAGAAAATGATAGAAACATTCTGCTGCTGCCGAGGCGTTTCGTCACAGAGTTTCCCAGTTTAAGTATGTTCAGCATGAAGCATATTACAACGCCTCGGCATCATTCAAGAATTATCTAAGTGCTCTCCATTCCACAAATGCTTACACGTCTCGGTTACCAATATTCCTTGTGGAAGTGGGTTGCCCTGTGAGCCCAAAGACACATCCTATGTCCATCATCCCAGGATATCTTTTATCCTGGTATTATGTCGGATATTTTGCTATTGCTCTGTAATGTCCAGTCCTTTTCGTGTTTACATAAACATAACAGTCGATGAATTGTTATATCAGTTCTAAACCCCGTGCTTGATCTAGCGATACTTAAAACAGACAATGCAATTAGAGAAAGGTACAATGTTACTGTGCAGAATGGTTATAATGCCACGGAGGTAACACAGACTATGTTGAATAATGGGACATTTTGCGGTCATCAATCCTACTGACGTAAAAAGAAAACATTTCACCCATATATATATATATATATATATATATATATATATATATATATATATATAGAGAGAGAGAGAGAGAGAGGAGAGAGAGAGAGAGAGAGAGAGAGAGAGAGAGAGAGAGAGAGGAGAGAGAGAGAGAGAGAGAATTGCGCAGAGATATGGACAACACATGAAATTCGGCGTAATATGATTGAAGACAAAATAAAACAATAAAAAGCAAGATAACAGACAACAAAGAAATAATACAAAACAATGTAAAGAGGCATAAAATATATGGCTAAATCAACTATTCACATAATTTGGGACAAACTATAGAACAGACTCACATTCCATGTAGCAACAAATAAATACCCTAACAGGTAGACAACCATAAAATACCACTAGATATTCACAATCGAGGAATGGCGTGGTATTAAATGGGCATCATTATATAGATCAGTGGTTCTCAACCTTTTATGGCCCAATCACCCCTTCATCATATGTTCAGAATGTCATTCCTCCCTTTTCGTATTTCCTCCCTATAACCCCCCCCCCCCCCCCCCCCCTTTTTGCCTTTTTTTTTTGCCTATATACTGTATACGTAAACATGGAAGCTAAATTTAATAACACATACTAGAACAAGTCTAGACGTCTACACAAAGCGTGATTTGCGGGTCTACTTACGCTATAAAACGAATTTCAGAAGGGTGAGAAGTACAGAACTAAAGTATGGAGGGGAAACAATATCAAGTAATCGGTTCTTGTATTAATGCGATCTTGAAATAATATTAATTTCCTCCCCCCTGCCCCCTGAAACCCTAAAATTTCCCCCGGGGAGGGGTAATTCTCCACCTGTTGAGAACCATTGATATATACTATATATATATATAATATATCTATATATATATATATATATATATATATATATATATAATACTAGCTGACCCGTTCCGGCTTCGCCAAGTCCCTGACGGGGATCTATCTATCTATCTATCTATCTATCTATCCATCCATCCATCCATCCATCCATCCATCTATCTATATATCTATTTATCTACCTACCTAAAATTTCCTACCTACCTACCTACCCCCAC
>JACEFZ010025016.1:0-33012 GCA_014155875.1 Cepaea nemoralis | reverse complement strand
CTGCTGTTTCTTATCAGTGATGATTTCTCCAGTCAAGGTTTTCAATGGTGCACTTCTTTTGATCACTGGACCACATGCTTCTTATGTTTCCCTTATCACTTGCGATTTGAAAGGACTCACATAACTTGATCCAATAATCATTTGCACACTGCCTGGCAGCCTTTTGCACATCCTTCCTAGCTTGCCTTAGCTCACTCAGAGTGTTACGCGTTGGTCTTTCCTTGTTTCTTAAGAGAGCGATCTTCTTCTTATCAATCAAGGGCTGCAGATTCTCGCTGTTTGCCGCAAACCTGTCCTGCCTCTTATGATCCACAGTGCCGCAAATCCCTACGGCAGTTTTATAAAGAGTTTCCTTAATTTAACCCCACTTTTCATTTACTGTACAATTTTCTGGTGTATTAGTGAAAGCGTCTACAAGTTGCTGTTGAAACTGAAAGCACTTTTCAGGATCGTGAGTGTTAATAATATTAATCCTGGGGCTAGATTTGTGTTCAGCTGTGTAGAGTCTCTTTGATCTCAGTCTAACCCTTGCAACAACCAAAGAATGATCCGTATCACAGTCAGCACTGTGGTAACTTCGAGTCAATGATATATGGTTCAGATGTCTCCGTGTGATGATGAAGTCCAGCTGGTGCCAATGGCCGGATCTTGGATGTTTCCATGTGACCTTATGCATCTCTTTTGTTTTAAAAAAGGAGTTTGTAATACATAGGTCATTACTGGTGCAATGCTCCAGCAGCCTTTGCCCATTTTCATTCATGTGACCAATGTTGTATTTTCCAAGGCACACTGGCCATGAACTCGAGTCCTTGCCCACACGAGCATTGAAATCACCGAGCATATAAATGTAGTCAGATTTTGGAACTGCCTTGATCACGGAGTCTAACTCCTCATAGAACGAATCCTTCACATCATCAGAGGAATCGAGTGTCGGTGCATATGCAGTAATAATGGTGGCAAAACCACAAGAGGTTGCCAAGCGCAGGGATAATAGTCTTTCATTTCCTCCTGCTGGAATTGCAATCATTCCCAGTAGCGAATTCTTCACTGCAAAGCCCACACCGTGTTGCCTTTTTTCTGCCTGCCCTCTACCCTTCCAAAATAAAGGTGTAATTGTTTTCCCTGAGTGACCCTTCCTCAGCGAGGCGAGTCTCCTGCAGGCCAGCAATATCAATGTTAAGACGATTGAGTTCGGCATCAATCACAGCCGTTTTTCTCACATCGTCAATAATGGTCAAGTCAGTGGAAAATCCTGGACACATGGTTCTCACGTTCCAGGTTGCAAGCCGTAGCTTGAGGTTTGTATATTTTTTTTTTTTTAAATATTTGTACCTGGTGCATTGATTTTACAGCCTGCGATTCAGATTTTGTCCTAGCCCCAAGCACCCATTGAAGCAGGCAGGCTGTGGCGGATCAGCATCCAATTGGCCGGGGGATGCCCAGCTTGAGGCGGGCGGTAGCTGATCAGTGACACCTGTAGGTGTCTCCCACCGTCAGAGGCAACGCGTGGCGCCCCATGTCTACGCCAATTGACAGGGACTTATAACCCGTAACAGTTGCCTCTCGCTTTGATTCCGAGACCAGTTAAGACCAGGGATGGAGTTATTGGCTTTCCATAGCACAAAGCCTGGGCTAAAATATAGAGATGTGTTGTCCGTGCAGCATGATCCCTCTCTCGGCCTGCCTAGTTCACTCCAGAGGAAAGGTAACACCATTACATCTGGAACAAGACAAGCTGCAGAAGCTGCCGGATCAACACAACAATGCTCTAACTGTCCGCCTGTCGGAGCTTCGATCCTAGACCAGCCGCCAACCAAGGCTCAGGGCCTGGTCTGCCCTGCCATGACATTTTGTCTTTAGCTTGCATTTCCTCGCACCAGGGTAAGGCTTGTACCCTCCCAATTGCGCTCTTCCGCCCGAAGCCGTTGGCACAATGTGGGGTGTCGGGTTTGGTAAGCGCCGCCCAACGTTCGGCGCTAACAGAAAGCAGGTAGTACCGTCTACTGTTATAGGTTGCTCAGTCATATCATATCAGGACATTTTTCAAATATGAGAATTGTAAATGGTGTGAGAAACAATTGTTTTATGTTTGGTTTTTCTGAATTTAGACCAATGTTTTGCTTTTATTTCTGTAAAAGAGGTCAAAGATAGGAGAACCAATTAGTGGTTGTTGTGTTGTTTGTAATAAGATTATTTTCTTGGAACAATGGGGTTATCCCATTTTAAGGGGTTTTTTGATATTGAAAATCATTCCCAAGCCTGTTCTGGAAATTCAGTGTGGTCATTACAATTATCTATATGTTACTGCAGATCTTGATTTAATGCCTGAACTGTTTGTCCAAAATGTTGATGTTTACGTCAAGTACTCGTTGATTTTTGTTCAACAGCGGTTGTTATATATGTTGTAAACAATCAATGTCCTCTAACACTATATACAAGTTAACATGGTGACAAGTGGGAAGGAGAAGTACGCATAGACACAGTTACAAAAGAAGTGAAATATTTTCCTTCTTGTGTTTGTGGTTGAATTCCATGATCACCTTGTATTCTAGAAGTGAAAAGAGAATCTAACTAAATCCCCTAGACACCTGATAAAATATTCCCATAGATTAAAATCCACATCCCACAGGAGATAGGGCCGGAGCATGCATGGGAAGGTCCCAAGTGTGGTGATGTCTTGTCTTGACTACCTCAACTTTGTAGATTTATGCGATTAAATACTTGTCTAACATTCTTATGGACAGAAAATAATTCACGTTAATTCAAGCCATAGACAAAGCAATATAAATTTCTCCACAAGATATCAGCGAGTATCAATGTTATATATATATATATATATATATATATATATATATATATATATATATATATATATATATATATATATATATATATATATATATATATATATATATCGTTGTATGTATGTATGTATGGATGTATGTGGATCCGTCCTTTATGCGTTCGCGAACGGTCCATCCGATTGAGATGAAATTTTCTACACGTTTTCCTTTCATTCCTGTGCAACCAACTGTCATAGTTTTATCTATCAGCTATCAGCTATTACCTTCCTAAAATTTAATTTTGTAATTACATGACTGAACATAAGAAAATATAAAAAAATATTTAAAAAAGGGATATAACTTTTAGTAGCATTGTTATATCTTAAGTTAAGTCCCCTGGCTATAGATTAAATGAGTTGATTGACGATGAATTAAATGAGATGCTCCCCACCAGGGACTGGGTGCAGCCGGGCCAGGTCAGACAGACAGATAGACAGACAGATAGACAGACAGATAGTCGGGAACGGGAGCCAAGTTTACTTTAGATAGATCTCTTCCAATCATATTTTCTATCTTTTCTTCTATTCTATCTATATATTATTGTTATGTTCGGGCCGAACATACATACACAGACAGACAGACAGACAGACAGACAATATAACCGACCGACAGACAGACAGACAGACAATATAACCGACCGACCGACCGACCGACCGACCGACCGACCGACCGACCGACGGACGGACGGACGCCGGCCGGCCGGGCAGCTAGTATATATATAAAACACAATGTTTGTATTTCCGTCCGTTCTTTATGCGTTCGCGAACGGTCTATCCGATTGAGAGGAAATTTTCTACACGTTTTCCTTTCATTCCTGTGCAACTTACTGTCATAGTTTTTTAGTATTTTTCGGCTATTTACTTTCTAAAATTTAATATTTCATTTTTCATTATATATTTCTATATAGCAAGGGGACTTAACTCTAGAAAAGTTATTTCAATGGGCATAACTTTTAATAACATTTCTATATACTTTATAGTCATATTGTTGCATCGCTTTCAAAGATTTATAAACTCTTTGTCTATAGTTATTTTCAGGCGTATGAGTTATAATAAATAATGATATAATCTTTAAGGCATTTTCAAAGTTTTCATAAAAATAATGCATAATGCATAACATTGTAACTCATCTTTTTATGCTTAAAGAAGTTATCTACAGTCATGTAGGTGATTAGAAACAGTTTTCATTAAAAATAATGGATGGTGTGTGTGGAAGGACATTCTTTTAAGTTACTGAATTTAATGAGACGCTCCCCGCCAGGGGCTGGGCGAAGCCACGGCGGGTCAGACTGATAGACAGACAGATAGTCGGGAATGGGAGCTTATATGACTACTTATATGAATTAAATTAGATGCTCCCCACCAGGGACTGGGTGAAGCCGGGCCGGCTCAGACAGACAGACAGACAGACAGACAGACAGACAGATAGTCAGGAACGGGAGCTTATATGATTACGTATATGAATTAAATGAGATGCTCCCCACCAGGAACTGGGTGAAGCCGGGCCGGGTCAGACAATCAGGCAGACAGACAGACAGTCGGGAACGGGAGCTTATATGACTACGTATATGAATTAAATGAGATGCTCCCCACCAGGGACTGGGTGAAGCCGGGGCGGGTCAGCCAGACAGACAGACAAACAAGCAGACAGATAGACAGACTGATAGATAGATAGATCCCTTCCAGGGACTGGGCGAAGCCGGGCCGGGTCAGCTAGTGTGTGTGTATATATATATATATATTGCAAATGTGACTTAGTCGGCCGCAAAATAATAGGATAAGCATTCTCTATTTAACTTTTACTCTCTGTCTCCCCCCCCCCCCTCTCTGTCTGTCTATCTATCTATCTGTCTATCTGTCTGTCTGTCTATCTACCTACCTACCTACATAATTATCTATCTATCTATCTATATGTCGGTCGGTCGGTCGGTCGGTCTATCTATCTATCTATCTATCTATCTATCTATCTATCTATCTATCTATCTATCTATCTGTCTGTCTGTCTGTCTGTCTGTCTGTCTGTCTGTCTGTCTGTCTGTCTGTCTGTCTGTTTGTCTGTCTCTAGGTGACAGGAATAAGAGAGGTGACCGATTAGAGCAGAATAAAACCTAGTCTGGTACAGTCAAGACCTGCGTGCACTAATTTTCGCGCTGGCGAAAGGCCGTGCAAGTTTATGACATGTATGTAGACAAATATTATGTTTAGAGGAAATGTCATTTATATTGTTTGTAAATTCAATTCATTTTGAACAGATAGTTCTCTCTCTCTCTCTCTCTCTCTCTCTCTCTCTCTCTCTCTCTCTCTCTCTCTCTCTCTCTCTCTCTCTCTCTCTCTCTCTCTCTCTCTCTCTCTCACTGTGAGTGTGCCAAATGGTGCATTGCTTTCGACCCTCCCCCCCCCCCACCAATTTCTTTAACACAAACATCTCCTATAATGTCCACGACTTTGGTGATCGAGTGAGATGGCGAGTCATGACCGCCCGCGCTTTCCGGCATGGCACATGATGGAGGATAATAATAAATCATACTGATTTGTTTGTTTGTTTCGGGATTTGAGATTTAAATATTGAGCACAACCCACTACTGGCAACGCTGATCGTATTCTGGTATGAATCTAAGGCCTATCCACGTCAATGTGGAAGCACTAGACTCGAGTTTCGCTCTCGTTTGAGCTCGTCAGTAGTGCATATCCTTGACCGGACCCGGAAACAAACCCCGGATCACTGTCGAGTGAAGCGGGTGTGTAAACACTAGACCACGCGGCACACGCTGGATAAATAATAAATCATACAATTCAACTGCGCATGCGTTTCCCTAGTTGCTTAGAGCATATTTAAAACATCATAATGACATGATTGTTGATAGTAATGCCTTGATCGCTCACTACACTTATTTATAATAATGTTCAAGCATTCTGCTGAATTTTTTTTTCATATCCCTTACAGGACGTTGCAGTCAACTTCAGCATTTTTCACCTGCTGCTGATGTACTAGGCAAGATTACGCTCATCAGTTTGCCATCGCTTTTATGAGCGACCGGCTCACATACCCGTTAAGTTACCAACGCGGCGAGAAGCGCTACCGATTCTCGAGCAGGTTGCGTTATTCACGAGAACATACGGGATTACGTAGAAAGGCGTTAATCGCTGTTCCAGGGAGACGGACTCTGCGAAATTCCCAGATAGCAAATAGAAAAACATCTAGATGAGAGGTTAGAAGGGGGCATAAATATCTAATATTGTTATAAGGGAAATAACTAGAATTTAAAAGAATAAAAGTATATAATTAGCTATAATTTAATAAATAAATTATCATCCCCTGCTACTTACTTAGAAATATAAGACATAACTGGGAAGTTAGACACTATAAAAAAGGAATAACACTATTAAAAGACTTACAAAATATATGTTTTTAATCTTTACATATTTACATTTAAAAATTAACTTTTAAGTTCTAAATTTATTTCTTAAATTCTAATAGTATACTTTTAATGTAGAAGTAGTCCGAAATTAGTCTACACCCCTCTACGGAGGGAAAACATTTTTTTACTGGCCTACTAGGGCCACATAAACTTTAAATGAAATTAACCACTCATCTCATCTTATCTCAAATTTAGGAAAGAAATGAGAAGACTGAATATTCACATGTTAGGAATATCGGAGACCACAGATCATTGTAACATCCGACGAATAGTAATATAGCATTACCCACAGGAGAGGAGCAGCTGGCCGAGTGGCTAGATCGCCGGACTCTCATTCGGGAGACCCGTGTTCGATCCCTCGGTAAGGTGTGGGATTATTTTTTATCGGGGGCAAAAAGAAATTCCTAACCTGCACAGTTCGCGGCGACTGCACTAGCCAGGCGGCCCTAATTCCTCAGGCCCAAAGACCCCTCTGCCATACACCGCAAGGTACTATATTGGCAGTGAATGACAGTTACCCACAGACTGCTACAGCGACCATAGATTAATCTCAAGCAATTTACATAGAAAGTCAAATATTCACCAAGAAATACAAAACTTGATCTACAAACACCGAAGAGTGAGGGAATAAAAGATAAATTCAACGTAGAGGTAAAGAACAGATTCGATGCATTGTCCGATATGGAAATATCATTTCAAGACGTCAGTGACCAATGGGAAATATTACAGAAATCAGTCAACCAAACTGCAGAAACAACCATCCCAAACATAAAGATAATGTGCACATGTGGTTTGGCGTCGCAGACAGCAGAGAACATACTCCAGGATTGCACAAACTAAACATATCAAGGCGAACCTTCTGGCCTAGAGAGACAACAGTGGAAGATAAACTCTATGGACCGCTGAATGAACTAAAAAAGACTGTTAGATTCATACAAGAGACAACATTGCAGTTATAAACATGTTTCAGGCGAACGAAAGAAGAAGAATAAAGATAATAGGACGCAAGAAATGGATGACGGAGGCTATCTTAAAACTCATGGAAGAAAGAAGAAATAACAAAAATAACAAGGAAAAATATGAAGAGATTCACAGGAAAATTAGGAAGCTATGCAAAGAGGCAAAAAAAAACATGGCTTGAGGAAAATTGCAAGGAAATTTGACACCAACACCAGGAATACCAAATTAATGCACAAAAGAATTAATGACATCACTAACAAAAGAACACACACATCAACGGGTTGCCTAAAAACCAAAGATGGCAAACACATAATAGAAAAAGATCAGATTTTACATGCGTGGTCAGATTATGTGACAGAACTTCATGATGATACAAGAGAAGAACAATATGTTCATCGGAATAATAATGAAGGACCATCAATTTTGAAGATAGAAGTTCAGAATGCTCTTAACCATATTGAAAATTGGCAAGACTCCGGGTACAGATAGCATCACAGTAGAAATGTGATCAATGCCTTAGACGAATATGGAATAGACCAAGTCACCAGACTGCTGAACGCAATATACGTTACAGGAGATATACCTCCTGAATTATGTAATTCTATATTTATTGCAATCCCGAAGAAATCAGGAGCCTTGGATGCGATCAACATAGAACAATTAGTATAATGAGCCACATCACGAAGATTCTGCTGAGAATTATCATGCAAAAAGTTAGGAAGAAAATACAACCCGAAATAGGAGAAGAACAATGTGGGTTTGTAGAAGGCAAGGGCACTGTAAATGCTGTGTATATAATATACTGAGAACAGTAATTGAGCGTTCTATAGAAGTAAGCAAAGATCTATATCTTTGCTTTATTGACTACACAAAGGCTTTCGATAAAGTGCGACATGTCGACATGATAAGAATGCTTGAAGATCTACAAATTGATTGAAAAGACCTTAGACTGGTAAAAACATATATTGGAAACAACAAGCTGCCATCAGAATTGATAAAGATGTAGGTCAATATCAGCCTATTAAAAGAGGTGTGAGACAGGGATGTGTAATGTCTCCAGATCTTTTTTCCCTGTACAGTGAAAATGTATTCAGAAATATAGAAGATATGGAAGGAATCAACATTGGGGGACGATACATAAATAACATTAGATATGCAGATGATGCAGTCTTTATTGCAGACAATGAACAGGACCCGCAGAATTTAGTAGATGCGGTTGTTGCACACAGTGAACAACTAGGATTAGAGCTGAATATTAAGAAGACACAGATTATGGTCGTCACTGGGAAGAAGGAAATACCACAATGTGATATACGAGTAGATGGGCATATTCGCAAGTGAATCGATACTGTTATCTCGGCACAGTCATAACATCGGATGGGAGATGCCTTGAAGAGATTAGAACAAGAATTGCCATTGCGAAGGTAGCCTTTTGCAAGATTAAAAACATACTGACCAATAAAAAGATATCAATTGAAACGAGAAAAAGAGTGTTGAGGTGCTACATAGAACCTATACTTTTGTGTGGATGTGAAGCGTTGACAAAAAGCATTCAAGCTGACAAACAGCTGATGGCTGTGGAAATGTGGTTTCTGAGGAAAATGCAAAGAATACATTGGACAGACAGAAAAACCAATGAACAAGTCCTTCAAGAAACAAATGAAGATCGTAAACTGATTAGAGTCACTAGACGTAGAGAGTCTAAATTTGTTGGGCATGTTATGAGAAGAAATGAATTAGAGAACCTGGTGACTCTCGCGATGTTGTTGACGATAAGTTTCGTGAGATGGTCGTTGTCTAGGTAACGATGCTCCTTGTATGTCATTACAGAGTGTAAGTTGAGCTAGCCTCCTGTCTCTTAATCCAACTCACCCTTGCAGTGCACATCCACCAGTCGTGAAACAAGATAGAGTTGGCGCACATAATCTTTTAATCCAGAAAGAACACGGACAGACGGAACATGTTTATACATCCAGAAACAATGTAATCCATAGAATATAAATATCCTCCTCACAATTTAACCAGCACACATCACTGTCTTCTCACGGCCTGCTGAATCTCAAATTCACAAGATATTTAGTCCAGCTACTATCCACGGCTGGATCTCCCACAATACGACCCACACACTGGGTCGGAGCCTCTGCTCACTATGCAACCCACTCTGGGTTTTAGGCCTGCCTTCACAGCTCGGAGAATCACACAACACAGTTCTCCGTGGACTACCGACTCGTTCGGTGTCTAAAACTCAACTCCCTGAAGTCCCTTGACTTCACACAAACTGACCTGTCCTTCAGCGACCCGACTCACAGTCGGTCCCAGCTTGAACTCCCTAGTCAAAGTTTTCCACTGTCTTTTAACCCTACTGTGTAGCCCCTCCCTGGGCTCCCAACAACATTACACCCCAGCCTAAAACTGTCTTCCTCCCCATCCATCACCTGGGGGTTTCCACTCACACCCGCCCCATTATTTCTCAGGGTTGATTGTTTTTCTCATAGCCAGGTCAGTCACTTTACTGTCTTCCACTTTCATCCTTTCTTTCTCATGCCCGGTCACTCAACTCACTGTCAATGACCCAGGCTTATGTCATCACCCCCCTCTTAAAAGAAAACTTCGTTTTCAAATATTGGGAGACTAAAACTTACTAAACATGTGACCCAGACATATTGCCTGGGTGGCCTTAAGTATGGCTCCATCTCACTTTAGCTACCACCCTAAATAATACATCAAATGCTCCTAGTACACTCCCATATTCCCCACACATCAATACAAACAACTTTCTCTCTTGTATCCCAATACATGAACTAAAACATGGCATAGTAATAAACATATCATCTAAAACATCATGTTTGTGTACCCGCAGGTCTCTTACTACTTCACGACCACACAATACTATTTGTGTACCCACCCTATATCAGGTGGTTCTGTTCTTGCATTAACCCTCCTCTGATTCCTGTCGATGCTGTGTCTACCTTTCTTGTACCCCTGACTCATGGTACCTCTACAATTACAACATCTGTTTGATATCCCTAGCCCTGGGTCAGTAATGTCGCGAACACTCTTTTGACGTAACTCAACTTTCCTATCTGCATATTGCACCGTTACACTTGAGTCTCTGTTTAGTCTGAACTCTTTATTCAATCTTGGCCCATATACCTGGCACCTTGCTTTCTGCTGCATACGTCTTATGCCTATGTGCCCTGCACATGCACTATCCTGAGCTGTTCTAGTATATCGGTCTCTATGTGCTAAAGGTACTGCTCCTTGCCCACGTGCAGTTCAACTATCTGAAAAGCGGCGAGTGAGAACATTGTTCTTCCTCTCGAAGCACCATCTACCCTCCTTTGATTGTCTATGTCTCACTTTACTACACCCTTGGAAACATGTGTCGAGAGTATTCTCTTGTCTCTGGGATTCCCTACAGCTATATTTGAGATCCATTCTCACCTGCTCAGCTGTACTCTCCCTGTCCTCTGTGTCTACTTCAATTGCCTCTTTTTCTTCAGCTATACTCTCTAAGTTAGGTTTTCTTTGTGTAACTACCCCGTTACTACTTACACTATGTATCTGGTCCCAATAAACTACTTCTTCTTCAGTACAATTTTTAACTCCTGCTACATTTCCTATGATCAAATCCGCCACTGGTGCGTCCAGAACACACGCTGTCACTCTTCCTGTGATATATGGTGTTTTCACTGTTATCACGGCTAATGGGTAGAATTCTACTGTCCCATTAAATGTTATGGATCTAATCTTTTCCCCCGTATAATCCGAGGGATGCACTAAACTCTTTCTAACTCCGATGGACGTACATCCGGAATCCCTAATTGTTAACGCTGGCCTTTCATTAACAAATCCATGGTGCATCTTCAGACTACCTCCTTCATGCACTGCTGATCCTGCTTTCACTGTGTGACCACATATTAAGACTGGCTGACCGTCTTTTTCAGAAAGAGGTTTGCACCCACTACAATTCTCATTGTTAAGTGTCTCAATAACTTGGGCTGCATTCGCGTGCTCAGTTTTCCCACTCATACATTCAAAACTCTAATGGCACTTTTTCCCACTCTTAAAACAAGTGATCTCCCTTTTACTGTTGTTCGTTGGTCCATCTGATGGTTGTGCATCACACTCTGCCATTTTGTGGCTCCAGCTTCCACAATTCCAGCATCCGGCATAACTATTTGGACGCCTCTGGAAATTCCCCCTTTTGTATGGGTACCGTCCTGCTCTGCCAAAATGGTTGCCACGGAAACCATTATCTTGAGGTTCTTCCTGTTCACCTTTTTGTGCTGAATCCACACTTTTCGCCCTTAATCTGATGACTGGATTCTGGTCCTGTTTAGTGTACGCTGCACAGACTATTTCCTCACTCATTAGTCTACCAATAGAACTGTTTGGATGTGCAGTCATGTAGTTTTTCCCTAACTGTGACATTGTGTTTATGTCCTTTGGCTTACGTTCCTCAAAGAAAGCTATTAAGTTAGTATTGCATGCAGATACTACCTTGTCTCTTAACATTAAATCCACTAATTTATTAAAATCTTTCCCTACTTCTGCGAGCTCCATCCATTTGTTAAATGTATTCTTTACTGTGTTAACAAAATCTGTGAAATCTTGATTTGTCTCTGGTCCTAAGTGTCTAAACTTTGTTCTATAGTCATGCTCAGTTAGTTGGAACTTCGTAAGCAGACGTTGACGCAAAATAGTGTAGTTGTTTCTTTCTTCCACAGGTAAATTAAACATTGTATCTAGGGCCTTACCCGTAAGAAACTCGCCAAGTCAGCATCGCATACTCTCCTTCTGGGATGCCTAAAGCTTTCGCTGATGATTCGAATCTGGACAAATAAATTTCAAGATGGTCACGGTCTGTAAAATATGGCAGTTTTAGTCTCTGTGACGACTGCGAAGGTCTTATGCTTTCCTCACTTTGACCTTTCGAAGACAGTTCTAATTTACTGAGTGCAATTTCAGCTTCCATCTTAATCTTCTCTTTCTCGATTTCCACCGCATTTGTTTGTTTTAACTCTTCACGTTCTATTTGTGTCTCTCTCTCTCTTCCTGTAGACGCTTGTTTTCTATTTCAGCTAACTTTACTTTCTGTAGGCGTTGGGCTTCAGCTAACTTTTCTTCCTGCAGGCGTTGGGCTTCAGCTAACATTTCTTCCTGTAGGCGTTGTGCCTCGCGTTCATTATGCCTCTTCTCTCTTTCCCAGTGTTGAACTTCTTTCAATGTTGCTTCTGCAAACTCCTGTAACTCTTTACCTTTCAGGCCTATTCTTTCACCTGCTTCAATATATTCCATTAAAGTAGGCATCTTGTACTTGTGGATACGTTGCTGACTGTCAGCCAATTATAAATGTAAAGACTCTGCTACTAGTCTTTGTGTGCCCTCCCTAAGTACACCTCCACTCAGACTGTACGTAAATTCGTAGTACTAATAATGTCACCCTGTTCTCACGCAGTCACTCTTCACGCACTAGGTAGTGAGGGGGAAATATCACCTCTACTCCCTCGCATATATCTATATATCTATGACCACCAGTTCATAAAGTCCCTGGAAATATTGTTAAACATACATATAAATACATATACGAACAAATGGATGATAACAGTAAGTTGTGTCTATAAAACGCTAGACGCATAGGCTAGTGACACGCATACAGATGATTACATAGAAATAAAAACCACTAACATTGACATGCCCATGTAAAAACACAACTGTGCGCGTAATATATAAATATAAACTGACACCGACCACTAGACAGTAGAAATGACGAAAGATCACAATAATAACATATATCCGAACACACCAAATATCATATGTAAATATAACGAAAAGAAAGAAAGAGAAAAAAAATTATAGCATAAAAATATACACAAATTTGACGTCAGACAACCCGGCTCTAGATATTGGTTAGGACTATTCCAATGCCACTGCACGACACGCTAACTCATTGGCGTTTTCCTTACAAAATATATCTTAAGCACCAGAAATACCCACGTTTCGCAAGGCCTATCCTGATGTAGATAGAGATCGCAAAAAGTGCCTATCAACAACTACACGTAATACCATATCCATATATATAAGTCCACAAACGATACCGACAGTTAAAACGACGAGAGCAAACAAAAATGTTCAGATGGTTGGCCGACCAATATGTGCTTATTAATAGTCGCCTAAAGTTCTTATTAATCAGTCACAAAAGGTTTTGTTCGTTTTAATAGTTATTCGTAATCCGCTGGAAATGTCTACGACACTAGATTTCAAAATGACTGATTGATTTGTTGAGTGGTTACTGAATTCGCGTGGTGAGCATAAGTTCCAACTGTCACAAAAATTGAAGATGATGATTGATTATCCAAAATGTTCTGTCTCGACACAGTCCGTAACGTTATTGTACTTTTCTGGACGTGGTGACACCAAAGTAATAATCCAAACGTCTTTATACTTTAGTTTCGGAGATGGCGCTTTGCTGTATCAAAAATGTTATGGATTCACCAAGATAGAAAAGAAATAATAATAATGGCAGCACATGTCCAACGCTTTAAATTTGGATATATAAATCCTTCTTGGCAAAGAAATACGACCACGGTTGCGATGATGGCACGTTAAAACTGTTTGCTTATAACAGGGTAATGATGACAAAGGGATTGAACAAAGACGAACATAAAGTCTGGCTTTCTTTCAAACCAACTTGTTTTTCCAGTTCTCCTCTGGAAAATTTTAGAAAATGTCCACTGTCCCTGACCTTGACCTCCGCAGTCAACCTCAGTCAGTACCTCTGTCAGTACCTCAGTACTCTATGCACAAAAATCCACACTGTCTGTAAAATGATCGGACACTTTTCCGTCATACACAAACACTTTCCACCCCGTTCTGTCACCCCTCCCGGTGATTCAGAAATGTCAATTTTCTCTGTTTTCCAAACATGTACTTCCCCAGTACCTGGACGCTGGTGTACCCACCCATCCTATTTGCTGCGTCGATCAATCTTGAATTGTCGACCTGCGAACACACAGTGCGCTTGTCTCACACACACACACCTGTCAGGGTATCGTCCAGCTAGTATCTTGGCGCCGACTTTTACCTGTGCTGTCTGCTGGCGCTTCTGTCTCTTGACCTATAAACACATGCGCCTGGCCTCTCAACCCGACATTCCGTGCTGTTTGTGACTAGTGACTACACCCATCACCGTAGTCGACTCTCCCGGTTGATCTGTGCTGCGTTAATTCTCTGACACCCCCGCTCGCTTCAGCGATATGGTTGGTATCCAATTCACCTGTAGTGAACTTGACGTGAACTGTCTGTTCGCTTGTGATTTCTGCCGCGTATTTTTCCACGCGCGATGACTAGTTTGATGGAACGAAGTCACAGATAATAACTCCTCTCTTTCAGCGAAGAGCACACAGATAAATAGAATGACAACAATGTCTATAATGCAATGGGTTTCTTGAAAGGACGAGCCATCCAGATACTCCTTACTAAGCGACGAGCTCCCAGATATCTCACGATGTTGTTGACGATAAGTTTCGTGAGATGGTCGTTGTCTAGGTAACGATGCTCCTTGTATGTCATTACAGAGTGTAAGTTGAGCTAGCCTCCTGTTTCTTAATCCAACTCACCCTTGCAGTGCACATCCACCAGTCATGAAACAAGATAGAGTTGGCGCACATAATCTTTTAATCCAGAAAGAACACGGACAGACGGAACATGTTTATACATCCAGAAACAATGTAATCCATAGTATATAAATATCCTCCTCACAATTTAACCAGCACACATCACTGTCTTCTCACGGCCTGCTGAATCTCAAATTCACAAGACATTTAGTCCAGCTACTATCCACGGCTGGATCTCCCACAATACGACCCACACACTGGGTCGGAGCCTCTGCTCACTATGCAACCCACTCTGGGTTTTAGGCCTGCCTTCACAGCTCGGAGAATCACACAACGCCGTTCTCCGTGGACTACCGACTCGTTCGGTGTCTAAAACTCAACTCCCTGAAGTCCCTTGACTTCACACAAACTGAACTGTCCTTCAGCGACCCGACTCCCAGTCGGTCCCAGCTTGAACTCCCTAGTCAAAGTTTTCCACTGTCTTTTAACCCTACTGTGTAGCCCCTCCCTGGGCTCCCAACAACATTACACCCCAGCCTAAAACTGTCTTCCTCCCCATCCATCACCTGGGGGTTTCCACTCACACCCGCCCCATTATTTCTCAGGGTTGATTGTTTTTCTCATAGCCAGTTCAGTCATTTTACTGTCTCCCACTTTCATCCATTCTTTCTCATGCCGGTCACTCAACTCACTGTCAATGACCCAGGCTTATGTCATCGACGACTGGCAAGATCGAAGGGAGGAGACCAAGGGGAACACCGAGAAGTAAATACCTGGATGGCTTGGCCACGTGGCATGTTCGAGACAGAAACACGGAGCTGATCCACGACTCTGGTGATCGATTGAAATGGCAGAATATGACAGCCCACGCTTACCGGCATGGCACATGATGGATGGATGGAACTCACTGAAGACTCCGTAGAATTCCAGTCGAAATTAATCACCAACTTTGTCGACTTTCAAAAAGCCTCCGACAGTATCCACCGTCCTTCACTTTGGAATCTACTTAACGTCTATGGTTTCCCTACCAAATATACCAGCGTCATAAAATCCTTCTACAAAGAGACACGCTGCCGCGTAAGAACAGAATCAGGCATATCTGACTGGTTCTCAGTGGAAACAGGAATGAAGCAGGAGTGAAGCAGTCTTATTACCGATGTTCTTTGGAATAGCTATCGATTGGGTCATGCGCAAATGCACAAACAATACAAATATGGGTATCCATTGGGTTGACAAAATTCTAGAAGACCTGGATTTTGCCAACGACATAGTGCTTTTGAGTTCAACACACCCAGATGACCAGGAGAAAATAAACTATCTCCAAAATGTTTCAGGACAAATTGGTCTCCAAATTGACACCGCCAAAACAAATATTATTGATCTTACCAACAGTTCAGACGACATCAAATTAAACAACCACATTCTTGAAAAACTCAACAGCTTCACATACCTAGGAAGCAAAATGACATCTACAGTGAACTCAACACCAGAAATATCATCTAGAATCGCCCTGGCATCTGGTGCCTTCAATAAACTGTCAAACATCTGGAAGTCAAAGTCATTCAACAAACACACGAAACTTTAAAATCTTCAACTCTTGTGTGATTCCAATGGAAACGTATGTATGTGAAAGTTGGAAATCAACGGTAGCTTTTGATTTAAAACATTAGACAATTTTGAGAACAAATGTCTTAGAAAAATTCTAAACCTCCACTGGACAGATTTTAGAACCAATTCGCAAATAAGACAAGAGACTAAGCAAGATATTGTATCCAATTTTATAAGAAAACGCTGTTGGAACTACATCGGCCATGTACTCAGAATGGACAAGACAAGACTCCCCTACCAAGCCCTCATATGGGCACCGGTAGGGAAAAGAAAACGTGGAAGACCAAGAGAGACCCTGCGTAGAACCATTATCAGAGAAGGCTCATTCAACGGCCAAATAAACATCCACGATCTACAACAGGTGGCAGCAAACCGCCAGGCATGGAGAGTCATGATTTCTGCCCTATGTGCTCAAGAGGGAAGACTAACTAACTAATAACCCATTTTGGTGGAGAGAAAAAACAGCCAGAGGTAGCAATTATAATGGTTATAGAAATATGAAAAGAACAATGTGGGTCTGTAGAAGGCAAGGGTTCAATAAATGCTGTATTTATGCTGAGAACATTAATTGAACGTTCTATATAAGTAAACAAAAACCAACATCTATGCTTTAAGACTACCCAAAGGCTTTCGATAAAGTAAGACATCCCAATATGATAAAGATGCTTGCAGATTTGCATACTGATGGGAAAGACCTTGGACTTGTAAAAAAACGTATATTGGATAAACAACAAGCTACCATAAGGATTGATAATGAAGTAGGTCAATATCAGCCTATTAAGAGAGGTGTTCGGCCGCGATGTGTAATGTCTCCAGATATGTTTTTCCCTGTAAAGTGAAAATAGTTTCAGAAATGTAGAAGTTATGAAAGGAGTCATCACTGAGGGACGTAACATCAATAACATTAGATTTGCGGATGATACTTGTACAGTATTGATTGCAAACAATGAGCAGGATCTGCAACATCTAGTAGATGCGGCTGTTGCACACATTGAACAACTGGGGGGGGGGGGGGGGGGTGTGTGTTAGAATTAAATTGTAAGAAGATACCAATTATCGTCGTCACTAGGAAGAAGGAAGTACCACAATCTGCAACATCTAGTAGATGCGGTTGTTGCACACAGTGAACAATTGGGGGGTTAGAATTAAATTGTAAGAAGATACAAATTATCGTCGTCACTAGGAAGAAGGAAGTACCTCAATGTAACGTACACGTAAATGGGAATATTCTTAAAGAAGTGAATCGGTATAATTTTCTCGGAATAGTCATAATATCTGATGGGATCAGGTATGCATGGCCGAATGGATAAGAATGATGTTCTTAAACATCCGGTGTGCTGATGCCAAGGTTAGGGGTTCAACCCATACACCGGACAGCTGGACTAAAATGTTAACCTGTCGTCCTTGACTTGGGGATGTAAATTACAAGTACCTCTGAAGTTGGAGTGGGTTCGTCTGATGGCGAGGGACACTGTTAATAGGGAAAGCTAATCCACAAGCAAAATTCAGTCCATCACTACTATAAATAGTGTGTATGGACTATGCTTGAGTTCAAAGCGAGCGAGCACCAAAAAAACAAAAAAAGACCTGTACATGTCATGCTTTTCTTTCTATGCTTTATACACAGCTTGTTTCTTATTCTTCTGCTGCATTCGTCCGGGATGTTGTTTTATACGTAATTGTGTGGTGCCTGTTTACAGCAGAGCTGCAATATTTAAACCTTTCGGCCGACACATCCGACTTCTTCAGGCATTTGTTGGCAGGGTTACATATATATATATATATCATTGGTCCCCCGATGGTGTTTCCACCTTGTCGTGGTGGGGGAGCTTGAGTTTCTCAATGACCCTGAGAGCTATGCCGGCGGTAGCGTAGCTACCAGCAGGGCCTCCCAAGCCGGACAGGTCAAAGGGTAGAGAACAGACAAAGAGAAACACCCTGGTCCTCCAGGTTGGGGGTTGAAGCGTGGGATTAACATCCTCACCTTTGTAAAAACCTTTTTTGTTACGAAACAGATACATGAGCCTCGATTTCGGACTGACTTATCTGGACAACGACCTTGGAACGTTAAAGGACTTTTGAGATTTGGAACATGGAATGTACGGACACTATATCGAGCTGGAGCGGCCGAAGAACTAACCCGGGAGCTGGTTGAATATCAAATGGATATAACAGCAATTCAAGAAATAAGGTGACCAGGAGAGGGTACTTTAGAGCAAAATGGAATGATTATAATATATGGAGGAAACACCCAAAATAAAAATGAATTAGGAACAGGATTTGTCATCAGAAAAGAGTTATGGGGGAACGTTTTAAACTTTAAAGCTGTTAATGACAGGATTAGTAAATTACGAATAAAAGGTAAATGGAAAAATATAACGATGATTAATGTACATGCACCTACTGAAGAGAAAGAAGATGATATTAAAGAAGACTTTTATAATTATCTGGAAGATGTCATAGAAGAAACCCCCAAACAGGACATCCTGATTGTGCTGGGAGACTTCAATGCAAAAATAGGTAGAGAGCAAACTAATAAAAAAGTGGCCGGTATGGAAAGCCTACATACAACTTCAAATGATAATGGATGGAGAGTCATCAACCTGGCAGAAGCCAAAGGACTGCAGATTAGCAGTACCAGACTACAAAGAAAGGATATACACAAACAAACTTGGAAATCATGTGACAAGAGAACCTATAATCAAATAGATCACGTTTTAATTAACAACAGAAATGCATCAAACATACAGCAAGTTAGAAGTTATAGAGGAGCTGAGTGCCACAGTGACCACTTCCTCGTTGGAGCAAAATTTTAAAAAAAACTTAAGAGAGCTTTCTATACTAAATTACAAAGATTACACCCAACATATAACAGAGAAAAACTACAAGAAATTACAGTCAAAGAGAAATTTACAGATGAAATAAAATGTAAACTTGAAACTCTGCAAAACCCTTTGGAGGAAAGCGTTGACCAAACTTGGTTGAACATCAAGAATACAATTCAATCTACTTGGTTGAACATCAAGAATACAATTCAGTCTACCGCAGAAGAATGTCTCGGTGTGTTAACCACGCATAGAAAGAACAGATGGTTCAATCAAAAATGTGAAGAAGCAGTCAATAGGAAAAAGAATGCCAGACATTTATGGTTAAATGACATCAACAACATCCAAAAGGAAGAGCATTATAGAAACGAATATAAAGAGGCTACAAAAATAGTCCGACAGCAGAAGCGAGAATATATGAGTAATATAATCAAAGATATGGAAACTAATCACCAGAAAAATGAATCCAGAAAAGTTTTTAAAGAATTGAAGTCAATGAAACGAGGACACCAACAAAACACATATGGTTTAAAAGACAAAAATGGAAATATGATAAATACCAATGAGGAAATGTGCAACACATGGAAAGAATATTTTGTTGAATTACTAAATTGTGAAGCTCCAAGTAACATTTTCCCACAGGAAGAGGTTCTAACATGCGAACCACAAATTGAAGAACCTACATTTGAAGAAATCCTATATGTAATCACACGACTTAAAAACAATAAGGCAACTGGGACTGATGGAATTGCTGCTGAATTTATAAAGGCAGGTGGCCACGCATTACATCTAAAGCTATACGAACTAATAATAAAAATCTGGAGGACAGAAGAATTACCCCATGACTGGAAAGAGTCATTATTGATACCTATCTTTAAGAAGGGAGACAAGTTCCAATGTGGAAATTATAGAGGAATATCACTACTGTCCACAAGCTATAAGATACTATCCGCAGTATTACTAAATAGACTAAAACCATATTCAGAAGACACCCCGGGAAGGTTAACCCGATCAACAAATGCCCGCAGCAGTCGGATGTGTCGGCCTAACGGCGCAAGAACGCAGCTCTGCTGTAAACAGGCACAACGCAATCACATCCGGAAAAAAAAACTCCGGATGAACGCAGAAGAAGAAGTTATTCAGAAGACATATTAGGTGACTACCATTCGAGTTTTAGACAAAACAGACAACAATGGATCAGATATTTATCTTACGACAAATAGCCGAGAAAAATTGGGAATATAAAAGAGATCTCCATAACATTTTTGTGGATTTTAAAAAGGCTTATGATAGTGTCCATAGGAATAGTCTATGGAATGCTATGCAGGAATTTGGAATACCAAGGAAGTTAATCAACATGACCAGACTATGCATGGAAGATACTTATAATATAGTAACATATAAAGGCAGGAAATCAGACCCCTTCCAAATAACATCTGGCTTGAAACAGGGGGATGCACTATCGCCGCTACTCTTCAATCTGGCTCTAGAGAAAGTTGTAAGGAAGGTAAAGGAGGAATGTGATATTGGAGGAACATCCAAGCTGCTTGGTTATGCAGATAATATAGATATTATAGGGCAAAGTGAACAAAAGACATTGGAAATATTGACTCACTTAAAGGAAAAAGCCCAACAGATGGGGCTGGTTATCAACCAAGATAAGACAGAATATATGGTAATTTCAAGAGACGGAATGGCTAAAAACTCTGGCCACATACAAATAGATAATACGACCATTAAAGAACAGAAACATACAAATACCTGGGTACAATCTTCAACTGCTCCAACATCATAAGGGAATAAATACAAACAAGAATCAACTCTGGAAATAAGATATACTATGCACTACAACATCTACTAAAATCAAATGCGCTATCTCGTAACACCAAAATCACAATATACAAAACACTGATCAGACCAGTTGTGCTGTATGGCTCTGAAACCTGGAGTACAACGAAAGGAGACGAAGCGTTGTTACAAACCTTTGAGAACAAAAGTTTAAGACGCATCTTTGGACCCATTAGGGATACACAAAGTGGAGAGTGGAAAAGAAGAAGTAACAAAGACATTTATGATTTGTTTAAGTCCCCGCTAATCACTGGTATCATGAAGGCTAATAGACTACAATGGCTGGGGCATATAGAAAGACAGGAAGATAATAGGGAAACAAAACTCGCTTACACTCAGGAAATAAATGACCGTAGACCCCGAGGTAGACCAAGAAGGCGGTGGAGAGATAATACATATACAGACCTACAAGCACTTGGAATCAACGACTGGCAAGAGAAGGTCCACCAGAGAGACGAATGGAGATGGATTGTAACTGCAGCAAAGAATCTCAATGGCTCGGAACGCTGAAGAAGAAGAAGATATCATTGGCACCTTGCCGTCTTGACAGACGATAGTTTGTGCTTTAAAAAGGCATAACTTTTACCTATGACGGTAGCGAATGTGACTGATAAGGCCAATTTGCGCTGTAAAAGTCCGTTCACAGTGGGTGCATGTGAACACGTGGTCATTTCCACCATCATGCACCATCTTACGTCTCAAACGCTCAGTGTGTGACTTATCTGCAATAATTTTCTCCTTTGTCTTTATTCCATTTCTGATGTTTGCCGTCCATGCAACACGTTCAGCGGCGACTTGCTCCCAATGTGCATTATCAATGCCTGTATCAATCATGTCCCGCTTACACACATCTTTTACCCATCTGTAATTCACCAAATAAGATGTCCTTTGGTATTCTACCATCATCCATCCTCCTAAGATGTCCTATCCATCTAAGTCTACGAAGACTGAGCATGGAATAAACTGTCACACAACCTGATCTTTCCAATACTTCAGTATTTGTGATTTTGTCTTGCCACTTAATACCAAGAATTCTTCGCAGACACCGCATATGAAAGCTGTTTAAATGTTTCTCTTGATGTGAGTAAGTTGTCCAGGTTTCACTGCCATAAAGAAGAGTACTAAGGACACAGGCTTGATAGACAAGGACTTTTGTTTTTGCAGTAAGCTTCCTGCTCTCCCAGACTCTTTTTCTTAACCTGTTCATTGTTGTTGCTGTCTTACCAATCCGGATGTTGATTTCCTGATCTAGGGATAATTTGCTATTTACCACTGATCCTAGATATGTAAAATGGTCTACCATCTCTAGTTCGGCGTCGTCAATAAAGATTGATGGTACCCCATGTGCACTTTGTGACATAATCTGTGTCTTCTTTTTGCTAATTGTTAAACCAAATTCAGAACAAGCATTGGAGAATGCAGATAGTAGACATTGCAATTCTTCCTCAGAGTGGGTCGTAACTGCAGCATCATCTGCAAAAAGCAACTCTCTGACAGTACCCTCCTAATTTTGGTATTGGCCTTTAATCTCTGAGCATTGTAAAGGCCGCCATCTGAGCGTGAGTGAATGTATATACCACCATCCTGATCACGAAAGGCATATTTCAGTAGAAGTGAAAAGTATATTCCAAAGAGGGTGGGAGGTAGTACACAACCTTGCTTAACTCCACTCTTGATTTCAAATTCTTCAGAAGTTGCACCATCAAACTTGATTATACCGTTCATGCCTTGATATATATATATATATATACTAGCTGACCCGGCCCGGCTTCGCCCAGACTCTGGTGGGGAGCATCTCATTTAATTCATATAAGTAGTCATATAAGTTCTCGTTCCCGTTACCGACTATCTGTCTGTCTGTCCGTCTGTCTGTCTGTCTGTCTGTCTGTCTGTCTGTCTGTCTGTCTGTCTGTCTATCTATCTATCTATCTATCTGTCTGTCTGTCTGACCCGGCCCAGCCCATGGTGGAGAGCATCTCATTTAAATTATATAAGTAGTCATATAAGATCCCGTTCCCGACTATCTGTCTGACTGTCTGTCTGTCTTGAGTAAATGTAGGAGGGAGGAGGAAGAGGGAGGTGGAGGAGGGAAGAGGAGGGAGGAGGAGAGAGGAGACAGGAGGAGTAGGGAGGAATAGGAGGGAGGAGGAGGGATTAGGAGGAGGAGGGAGGAGTAGGGTGGAGGAGGAGGCGAGGAGGAGGGAGGAGGAAGAGGGAGAAGGGGGAGGAGGAGAACGCAGGAGGAGAAGGGAGCAGGAGGAGGAGAGGGAGAAGGAGGGAGAGGGAGGAGGAGGGAGGAGGAGGAGAGAGTAGGAGGAGGGAGGAGGCGGAGGGAGAAGGAAAAGGGAGGAGGAAGAGGGAGAAGGAGGAGGGAGAAGGAGGAGAAGAAGGGGGAGGAGGAGGGAAGAGGAGGAGGGGAGGAGGAGGAGGAATGTGAAGGGAGGAGGAGGGAGGAGGTAGAGGGAGGAGGAGGGAGGCGGAGAGAGGAGGAGGAGGGAGGAGGAGGAAGAGGGAGGAGGAGGAATGTGAAGGGAGGAGGGGGGAGGAGGTAGAGGGAGGAGGAGGGAGGAGGAGGTAGAGGGAGGAGGATGTAGAGGGAGGAGGAGGGAGGAGGCGGAGAGGGAGGAGGAGGAAGGAGGAGGGGGAGGAGTGAGGAGGAGGGAGGAAGAAGGAGGAGGAGGGAGGAGGAGTGATGAGGAGGAGGGAGGAGGAGGAGGGAGGAGGAGAGAGGAGGAGGAGGGAGGAGGAGGGATGAGGAGGAGGGAGGAGGAGGAATAGGGAGGAGGAGGAATGTGAAGGGAGGAGGAGAGAGGAGGTAGAGGGAGGAGGAGGAGGGAGGAGTGAGGAGGAGGAGAGGGAGGAGGAGGAAGGAGGAGGGGGAGGAGGGAGGAGGAGGAGGGAGGAAGAAGGAGGAGGAGGGAGAAGGAGGGAGGAGGAGGAGGAGGGAGGAGGAGGAGGGAGGAGGAGGAGGGAGGAGGAGGAGGAGGGAGGAGGAGGAATGTGAAGGGAGGAGGAGGTAGAGGGAGGAGGAGGAGGGAGAAGGAGAAGGGATGAGGAGGAGGGAGGAGGAGGAAAAGGGAGGAGGAGGAATGTGAAGGGAGGAGGAGGGAGGAGGAGGAGGAAGGAGGAGGAGTGAGGAGGAGGAGAGGGAGGAGGAGGAAGGAGGAGGGGGAGGAGGGAGGAGGAGGAGGGAGGAAGAAGGAGGAGGAGGGAGAAGGAGGGATGAGGAGGAGGAGAGAGGAGGAGGAAGAGGGAGGAGAAGGAATGTGAAGGGAGGAGGAGGGATAGGGAGGAGGGGGAGGGGAAGAGGAAGAGGGTAGGAGGAAGAGTGGAGAGGAGGAGGGAGGAGGTAGAGGGAGGAGGAGGGAGGAAAAGGGAGGAGGGAGGAGGAGAGAGGAGGGAGGAGGAGGAAGAGGGAGGAGGAGGGAGAAGAAGGAAGGAGGAGGAAGAAGGAGGAGGAAGAGGGAGGAGGATTGAGGATGGAAAGGGAGGAAGAGGGAGGAGGAGGAAGGAGGAGGAAGAGGAAGGAGGAGGAAGAGGGAGGAGGAGGAAGAGGGAGGAGGATGGAGGAGGGAGAGGGAGGAGGGGGAGAGGGAGGAGGGGAAGAGGAAGAGGGTAGGAGGAGGAGGGGAGAGGAGGAGAAGAATGGAGAAGGAGGGAGGAGGAGAAGGAGGAGAAGGAGGGAGGAGGAGGGGAGAGGAGGAGGGAGGAGGCAGAAGAAGGAAGGAGGAGGAGGAAGGAGGGAGAGGAAGGAGGGAGAATGAGGAGGGGACGAAGGAAAGGGAGGTGGAAGAGGAGGAGGAGGGAGGAGGAAAGAGGTAGGGGGAGGAGGAGGTAGAGGGAGGAGGAGGAGGAAGGAAAGGGAGGAGGAAGAGGAGGAGAAGGGAGGAGGAGGGAGGAGGAGGAGGTAGAGGGAGGAGGAGGGAGGAGGTAGGAGGAGGAAGAGGGAAGAGGGAGAAGAAGAGAGAAGGAGGAGGGAGGATGATGAGGGAGAAGGAGGCAGGAGGAGGAGGAGGGAGGCAGGAGGAGGAGGAGGGATGAGGAGGGAGAGGGAGGAGGAGGGAAGATGAGGGAGGAGGCGGAGGGAGTAGGAGGGAGGAGGATGGAGAAGGGGAGAGGAAGAGGGAGAAGGAAGAGGGAGAAGGAGGAGGGAGGAGGGAGAGGGATGAGAGGGAGGAGGAAGAGGAGAAGGGTGGAGGGAGGAGGTAGAGGGAGGAGAAGAGAGGAGGAGAAAGTTCGCCATTCCGAATTCATACTCGTCTAGTTCTTCCCTTCTACACGACTGTAGATAACTTCCTTACACATAAAAAGATGAATTGTTATTGATATTGCCGTGGCATGGAGGAATATCAGCAGCAGAGTTGATCCAAAAAACCAAAGACTGAGATCTACGGAGAGCCATGAACGCCTACGCCAGCCGGCACGGCACTTGATGATGATGATTGCCGTGTGACGATTCTGTGTAGTCACGTCATTTTCTTCCCTTTCCCTAGCGTTTTGGTTCGGGGATTCTTTCATCATCATCATCATATATTTACGTACGTATTTTGGGAGGGGGAGGAGGGAGGAGGAGGAAGAAGAAAAAAAAACTATGACAGTTGACAGCTCTGGAATGAAAGGAAGGCGTGTAGAAAATTTCATCTCAATCGGATGGGCCGTTCGCGAACAAATAAAGGACATACATATTTACATACATACATATATATATACATACACTTTGTTTTATATATATATATATATATATATATATATATATATATATATATATATATATATATATATATATATATATATATATATATATATATATATATATATATATATATATATATGAGAATGTGTGTGTCTTGTGTGTCCTTTTTGCGTTCCCTAACGGCCCGTCCGATTGAGATGACATTTTCTACAGATGTTCTTCTCATTCCCGGGCAGCCAACTGGCATAGTTTGTTAGTTTACAAACACTTATTTACGTAATAAATTAACATTAATTAACATATTGCAAGGGGACTTAATTTATGAAAAGTTAAATCAAGGGACATTACTTTTAGTAGCATTGCTATATTATGTAATTTAAATAATTGTTATATTTATCTCAAAGTTTTATAAAATGTTTATCTACAGTTATCCACAGGCATATGCGTTATAATATAATGATAAAATCTTTAAGGCATTTTTAATGTTTTCACACTGTATATCTACAACCACAGATACAACATATCTACCACTGTATGTCTATAACTAATCATACTATACACTAACACTGTTTGTCTACAACCACAGATACTACACATCTACCACTGTATGTCTACAACCACATATACTACACATCTACTACTGTATGTCTACAACTAATGATATTACACATCTACCACTGAATGTCTACAACCATATATACTACACATCTACCTCTGTATGTCTACAACCACAGATATTACACATCTACCACTGTATGTCTACAACCAAGGATACAACACATCTACCACTGTATGTCTACAACCACAGATAATACACATCTACCAACAAATGTCTACAATCAAGGATACTACATATCCGCCACTATATGTCTACAACCACAGATACTACACATCTACCACTGTATGTCTACAACCACAGATACTACACATCTACCACTGTATATCTACAATCAAGGATACTACACATCCACCACTGTCGTAGCACTTCCTGGGGTGAGGGGAACCTGCTATCACACTTTACCAACGGGATACCTTTAGCCCTGGGACATAGGTGACCTCAGTCCACAATCCCCTTCAGCTCTTGGAACCCTATCTCCCGCACTCTCAACCAAGGGACATTACCCCTTTCAAACCTCGCCCTGAACTCATGACGCAACTCTGGCAGCTAACTATGTTAACCATATGGTGTATTATACAAGTTGAATGGATGAATGAGAATGATGATGATTCTGAGATAGGCCTTGCAGTATCTATGAGAGATAAGACGTGGCAAGGATCGAGTAGCCTCCTGGAAGAAGTGTCATCATCGTCAGGGCCTCAAGTCACACTATAGGGTAAGTCAGACACGCTCACCAAGTATCTCAGGCCTCCCTCCAGGTATAGGTTTCTCCACTTGGATAGGATGGCTGGCGAGTCGACTCACTGGTACTTGGGACCTCCGATGTATGACGTCCCTGAAATATGGACCACCCTAGTGTAGGGATAAATACTGTCTCTCGGGTGGCGGAGGAACTAGGACACTCCTCTGAAGCGTCTGGAAGTCTCTATGGTACTGCGGGTATAGCGAGAGGGTGATCTCTCACTCAATAATAGTAACAGTCCCAACTGTCTCTACAACCCGCGCAGATCATCCGACTTATAGCACAGATATCACAGCACAGATACCTCTCCCGCTGAAACGTGGCACTTAGTTCAAAACAGACCAAAGTTCTTCCACAATATCAGGCACCACAGGGTACCCGGCACTTGGTAGCCGAGACATCATAACTATTTGGCATGAAGGCAGTCAGTCAGGCTCACAGTGGGGACACTAACAACAACCAGATACTTGCCCAGCTGGAGTAACGAACAAGGCGATATGGTGCTGTCATGGCAAATAACCTGGGCTATCAGACGTGGAGTGGGCGAGGCGTTAGCTGGAGCCCATCCTGAGACGTACTCTCGATTGTAAGTACTGCTCGCTGAGGTAGTGGACTTCCAAGCTGTTCACACCGGCTACCGCCCTAGTCCGGATCACTGGACTCGTCCCCAGATCATGGCTCTGCTTTCAACAAGATAGAACCTGTGGAGGATAACACTCAGTGAGAGCACCATGAATCGGACTTACCCACAGCAGATACACTTAAGTCCCCCTTACTCAGACGTGTGGACCCTTCCCATAAGGGCCGCACTCCTTCACTGGCTGCTCAAATGGTCGAGGACATGACTGGACCTAGAACCAAAGTGGCAGCTGTCCACCTACATCTTCTTTCTCAGACGAACGCCGGACTGGGCCAAGGTTGGTGTCTGAGATATGGGTCTCTGCTGAAACATAGCTAGACAACACATGTGGTTAGTGAGTTAGTTGTACTTATAGATAGAAGGGCCCTGAAGGAGGGCCGATGGTAGTACTTCCTCCACCCCCTTACCTGTTATCCGCCAACGCTGATGTCGTACCATGCCGTAGGCACAATCCAATAACTCCAAATAAATATACAGGGGGATCCCCCTGTAGCAGAAATCCACACCCCGTTTCCCCCCTCCCTGGTCCCAGGTCGGGGCATTTGGAATGGTGTCATGTTCAATATGAACAATTCTGTCGCAATGGTCCCTTCTCCCTCTATCCATCTCTCAGGACACCACTATAGTAAGCTGGCATTCCATCGAGGGAACTAATTTACAAGACAGATGTGAGAAAAGCCAAGAAGAAAGCCAGTGGTCGGCCACCAGGTGATCAGACGCTCGACTCCCGGTACGACCTTGAAACGACCTCGGAGGGTTCCGGCCGACCGGTGCATTCGATTCGTTGCACTTGCCCGAGTTCATCAAGCGACTCCTTAATCTACTTCCGTTAGTGCTGTGAGTAACGGTTCGGCCGCGCTGGCCCCGCCGACGCTCGAGGTTATAAAGTTGGCCATGTGTGAACTCGAATTATAGGTCTCACTTCCCTGACTCCGATTTTCCCGATCAACAGGGGCTGTAAATAAGCCGCGCGCTGCTAACCTATGAAATATCTTAGCATTACAATGCTGCTACACACGCGTTTGCCACAGGCTTAATTTTACAGTCGTAAACTACAAGCTTGCCACTGTTCACACGTGACCTCCTTTCCCGCGCCGGTCAGTACACGCGTTAGCGAACTCTCATAATTTGAATCACCGACACCGCACTAGTTAATGAAAACGGTTGTACACATACCTTCACACAAACAGCACGACAGTGGAGACGAGAAGCGTTGTAACTGCAACTGGACATGATGTCGGAAGTCTTTAACCCTCGTCAAGACACGGCGTCCTGCTCTCTCTCTCCCTTAGCACTGGGCCAAAATGTCGACTGCCTGCCTGCCCTCTTCGTCTCCAACTGATCATGTGTTCCGGGACAATCGACTGCGCTTGCGTCAGACATGCGCAGTCTGTTTTGCCCGTAAACCTGTTCCGTCATCCACCTACGGGAATAATTTTAAAGGGCGAGCAACGATTCGGGTCGGGTTGAGTCAAATTACTGGTTACTTCCCTTTCACTGGTAATTGACGTCACCCGAATCTCCGATGTCTCACCGGACCTTTCCTCAGCAGAAACATCACGAGGCGGACCCACTGAGTTCTGCGACAACCACTGTATGTCTACAATCAAGGATACTACACATCTACCACTGTATGTCTAGAAACACAGATACTACACATATACCGCTGTATGTCTACAACAACAGATATTACACATCCACCACTGTATGTCTACAACCAAGGATCCTACACATCTACCACTGTGTGTCTACAACCAAGGATACTACACATCTACCACTGTATGTCTAGAAACACAGATACTACACATCTACCGCTGTATGTCTACAACCACATATATTACACATTCACCACTGTATATCTACAACTAAGGATCCTACACATCTACCACTGTGTGTCTACAACCAAGGATACTACACATCTCCCACTGTCTGCCTACAACCGAAGATACTACACATCTACCATTGTATGTCTACAACTAATTATACTACACATCTACCACAGTATGTCTACAATCACATATACTACACATCTACCATTGTATGTCTACAAGCACAGATACTACACATCCACCACTGCATGTCTACAACCACAGATACTACGCATCTACCACTGTATGTCTACAACCAAGGATACTATGCATCTATCACTGTGTGTCTACAACCACAGATACTACACATCTACCACTGGTATGTCTACAACCACAGATACTACACATCTACCAGTGTATGTCTACAAATAATGATACTACATATCGACCATTGAATGTCTACATCCACATATACTGCACATCTACCACTGTATGTCTACAACTACTGATACTACACATCTACCACTGTATGTCTACAACTACTGATACTACACATCTAACACTGTATGTCTACAACTAATAATACTACACATCTAACACTCTATGTCTACAACCACAGATACTACACATCTACCACTTTATGATTACAACCAAGGATACTACACATCTACCACTGCATGTCTACAACCAAAGATACTGCGCATCTACCACTGTATGAGTAGTGTAGTAACGTGGTTATCCAGCGCATTTTTGTGGTGGTGGTGGAAATCGATATTCCACCACAAAGGGCGATAACTCTTCAGGTATTTTAAGTAGGTGGTCAGAGGCGGTCTGGTCTAGTGACTCATCATAGGTGACGTGGTCTAGTGACTCATCATAGGTGGCGTGCGTGGTCAAGTAATTATAGGTACGACATAAAAAAATACGACATGAAACATCAATAAAGAAAACAAACGATCAAAAGAAGGTATATAATAATGTTAATAATATATATATATATATATATATATATATATATATATATATATATATATATATATATATATATATATATATATATATATATATATATATATATATATATATATATATATATATATATATATATATATATAGAAGAAAAAAAAAAGAAAAAAGAAAAAACATAGTAAGTGACCGCTTATAGTTAAGGGTGTGTGATGACGTGGTCAAGTAATGGTCAAGAGGTGGTCAAGTGGTGGTCAAGCAGTGGTCAAGTGGTGGTCAAGTGAGAACAATTTTAGTGAAAAGTAGTTGTAATGATATGGTGATGATTAAGGGGTGGTAAATTAGTGGTCAAGCAGTGGTCAAGCAGTGGTCAAGTGGTGGTCAAGTGAGAAAAATTTTAGTGAAAAGTAGTTGTAATGATATGGTGATGATCGTGAGGTGGTAAATTAGTGGTCAAGCAGTGGTTTTTAAAAAAAAAACCGGGGTTTAAAAAATTGCCTTTTGATTTTTTTTAAATTAAAAAATTTTTATATTTTTTAAAAAAACTAGCTGCCCCGGGCCCCGGCTTCGCCCAGACTCTGGTGGGGAGCATCTCATTTAATTCATATAAGTAGTCATATAAGTTCTCGTTCCCGTTACCGACTATCTGTCTGTCTGTCCGTTTTCTGTCTGTTTTCTGTCTGTCTGTCTGTCTGTCTGTCTGTCTGTCTATCTATCTATCTATCTATCTGTCTGTCTGTCTGACCCGGCCCAGCCCATGGTGGAGAGCACCCATTTAAATTATATAAGTAGTCATATAAGATCCCGTTCCCGACTATCTGTCTGACTGTCTGTCTGTCTTGAGTAAATGTAGGAGGGAGGAGGAAGAGGGAGGTGGAGGAGGGAAGAGGGGGAGGAGGAGAGAGGAGACAGGAGGAGTGGGGAGGAATAGGAGGGAGGAGGAGGGATTAGGAGGAGGAGGGAGGAGTAGGGTGGAGGAGGAGGCGAGGAGGAGGGAGGAGGAAGAGGGAGAAGGGGGAGGAGGAGAACGCAGGAGGAGAAGGGAGCAGGAGGAGGAGAGGGAGAAGGAGGGAGAGGGAGGAGGAGGGAGGAGGAGGAGAGAGTAGGAGGAGGGAGGAGGCGGAGGGAGAAGGAAAAGGGAGGAGGAAGAGGGAGAAGGAGGAGGGAGAAGGAGGAGAAAAAGGGGGGAGGAGGAGGGAAGAGGAGGGGGGGGAGGAGGAGGGGGAAATGTGAAGGGAGGAGGAGGGAGGAGGTAGAGGGAGGAGGAGGGAGGCGGAGAGAGGAGGAGGAGGGAGGAGGAGGAAGAGGGAGGAGGAGGAATGTGAAGGGAGGGGGGGGGAGGAGGTAGAGGGAGGAGGGGGAGGAGGAGGTAGGGGGAGGAGGATGTAGAGGGAGGAGGAGGGAGGGGGCGGAGAGGGGGAGGAGGAAGGAGGGGGGGGAGGAGGAGGAGGAGGGGGGAAGAAGGAGGAGGAGGGAGGAGGAGTGAGAGGAGGAGGGAGGAGGAGGAGGGAGGAGGAGAGAGGAGGAGGAGGGAGGAGGAGGGATGAGGAGGAGGGGGGAGGAGGAATAGGGAGGAGGAGGAATGTAAAGGGAGGGGGAGAGAGGAGGTAGAGGGAGGAGGAGGAGGGAGGAGTGAGGAGGAGGAGAGGGAGGAGGAGGAAGGAGGGGGGGGGAGGAGGGGGAGGAGGAGGGGGAGGAAGAAGGAGGAGGAGGGAGAAGGGGGGAGGAGGAGGAGGAGGGAGGAGGAGGGGGAGGGGAGGGGGGGGAGGAGGAGGAGGGGGGAGGGGGAGGAATGTAAAGGGGAGGAGGAGGTAGAGGGAGGAGGAGGGGGGGAGAAGGAGAAGGGATGAGGAGGAGGGAGGAGGAGGAAAAGGGAGGAGGAGGAATGTGAAGGGAGGAGGAGGGAGGAGGAGGGGGAAAGGAGGAGGAGTGAGGAGGAGGAGAGGGAGGAGGAGGAAGGAGGAGGGGGAGGAGGGAGGAGGAGGAGGGAGGAAGAAGGAGGAGGAGGGAGAAGGGGGGAGAGGAGGGGGAGAGGGGAGGAGGAAGAGGGAGGAGAAGGAATGTGAAGGGAGGAGGAGGGATAGGGAGGAGGGGGAGGGGAAGGGGAAAGAGGGTAGGAGGAAGAGTGGAGAGGAGGAGGGAGGAGGTAGAGGGGGGAGGAGGGAGGAAAAGGGAGGGGGGAGGGGGAGGGGGGGGAGGAGGGGAAAGAGGGAGGAGGAGGGAGAAGAAGGAAGGAGGAGGAAGAAGGAGGAGGAAGGGGGAGGAGGATGAGGATGGAAAGGGAGGAAGAGGGAGGAGGAGGAAGGAGGAGGAAGGGAAGGAGGAGGAAGGGGGAGGGGGAGGAAGAGGGAGGAGGAGGAGGGGGGAGGGGGAGGGGGGGAGAGGGAGGGGGGGAAGGGGGGGTGGGGGGGGGGGGAAAGGGG
>JACEFZ010025015.1:32500-97946 GCA_014155875.1 Cepaea nemoralis | reverse complement strand
ATTTTTTATTGTTAAAATGGCCAGCTTTGAACCCGAAGACATGCTAGCATTGACTAGCTCTGATAGCGATTTTGATAGTTCAAGACTGTCAGATAATGATTGCAGTGATATTGAAAATGCCAATGAAGATTCCGACCTCGTGCTGCACTGTTATCCGGATGAGAGGAGGACTGAAGTATTGGAAGAAATTAACTTTCAATATTCTCTCAAGAATGATGCTGAATGTGTACATTTTGTACAAAGCTCATTCGACTGTAAATGTGATGGCTAGATACAAATTCACTACTGAAGCACTTTGCGAGGAATATCGTACCCCACAGGTAAGCAATGAAGTCCCTGAAGTTAAACGGGTAAGTTCCATTCCAGATGGAAAAGAGAAAGACTGTTGTTTGTGCAGTGACTGAAAAACTCCTGGAGGGCGGAAGCGAGCCCGGTCAATGTGCAACAAATGTCAAAAGGAACTTCAGGTTGTTGTTTTTCTAACCATAAGTGTTTACAATTATTCTAAAGTGGTGTAGGTATTCAATGAGGAAATCTTAGGTGAATAATATTTTCAAAAAAATATGTCTTCTTCTTCTTCAGCGTTCCGAGCCATTGAGGTTCTTTGCTGCAGATACAATCCGTCTCCATTCGTCTCTCTGGTGGACCTTCTCTTGCCAGTCGATTCCAAGTGCTTGTAGGTCTGTATATGTATTATCTCTCCACCGCCTTCTTGGTCTACCTCGGGGTCTACGGTCTTTTATTTCCTGAGTGTAAGCGAGTTTTGTTTCCCTATTATCTTCCATTCTTTCTATATGCCCCAGCCATTGTAGTCTATTAGCCTTCATGATACCAGTGATTAGCGGGGACTTAAAACAGATCATAAATGTCTTTGTTACTTCTTCTTTTCCACTCTCCACTTTGTGTATCCCTAATGGGTCCAAAGATGCGTCTTAAAATTTTGTTCTCAAAGGTTTGTAACAAGGCTTCGTCTCCTTTCGTTGTACTCCAGGTTTCAGAGCCATACAGCACAACTGGTCTGATCAGTGTTTTGTATATTGTGATTTTGGTGTTACGAGATAGCGCCTTTGATTTTAGTAGATGTTGTAGTGCATAGTATATCTTATTTCCAGAGTTGATTCTAGTTTGTATTTCTTCCCTTATGATGTTGGAGCAGTTGAAGATTGTACCCAGGTATTTGTATGTTTCCGTTCTTTTAATGGTCATATTATCTATTTGTATGTGGCCAGAGTTTTTAGCCATTCCGTCTCTTGAAATTACCATATATTCTGTCTTATCTTGGTTGATAACCAGCCCCATCTGTTGGGCTTTTTCCTTTAAGTGAGTCAATATTTCCAATGTCTTTTGTTCACTTTGCCCTATAATATCTATATCATCTGCATAACCAAGCAGCTTGGATGTTCCTCCAATATCACATTCCTCCTTTACCTTCCTTACAACTTTCTCTAGAGCCAGATTGAAGAGTAGCGGCGATAGTGCATCACCCTGTTTCAAGCCAGATGTTATTTGGAAGGGGTCTGATTTCCTGCCTTTATATGTTACTATATTATAAGTATCTTCCATGCATAGTCTGGTCATGTTGATTAACTTCCTTGGTATTCCAAATTCCTGCATAGCATTCCATAGACTATTCCTATGGACACTATCATAAGCCTTTTTAAAATCCACAAAAATGTTATGGAGATCTCTTTTATATTCCCAATTTTTCTCGGCTATTTGTCGTAAGATAAATATCTGATCTATTGTTGATCTGTTTTGTCTAAAACCCGCCTGGTAGTCACCTAATATGTCTTCTGAATATGGTTTTAGTCTATTTAGTAATACTGCGGATAGTATCTTATAGCTTGTGGACAGTAGTGATATTCCTCTATAATTTCCACATTGGAACTTGTCTCCTTTCTTAAAGATAGGTATCAATAATGACTCTTTCCAGTCATGGGGTAATTCTTCTGTCCTCCAGATTTTTATTATTAGTTCGTATAGCTTTAGATGTAATGCATGGCCACCTGCCTTTATAAATTCAGCAGCAATTCCATCAGTCCCAGTTGCCTTATTGTTTTTAAGTCGTGTGATTACATATAGGATTTCTTCAAATGTAGGTTCTTCAATTTGTGGTTCGCATGTTAGAACCTCTTCCTGTGGGAAAATGTTACTTGGAGCTTCACAATTTAGTAATTCAACAAAATATTCTTTCCATGTGTTGCACATTTCCTCATTGGTATTTATCATATTCCCATTTTTGTCTTTTAAACCATATGTGTTTTGTTGGTGCCCTCGTTTCATTGACTTCAGTTCTTTAAAAAATTTTCTGGATTCATTTTTCTGGTGATTAGTTTCCATATCTTTGATTATATTACTCATATATTCTCGCTTCTGCTGTCGGACTATTTTTATAGCCTCTTTACATTCATTTCTATAATGCTCTTCCTTTTGGATGTTGTTGATGTCATTTAACCATAAATGTCTGGCATTCTTTTTCCTAATGACTGCTTCTTCACATTTTGATTGAACCATCTGTTCTTTCTATGCGTGGTTAACACACCGAGACATTCTTCTGCGGTAGATTGAATTGTATTCTTGATGTTCAACCAAGTTTGGTCAACGCTTTCCTCCAAAGGGTTTTGCAGAGTTTCAAGTTTACATTTTATTTCATCTGTAAATTTCTCTTTGACTAATTTCTTGTAGTTTTTCTCTGTTATATGTTGGGTGTAATCTTTGTAATTTAGTATAGAAAGCTCTCTTAAGTTTTATTTTAAATTTTGCTCCAACGAGGAAGTGGTCATTGTGGCACTCAGCTCCTCTATAACTTCTAACTTGCTGTATGTTTGATGAATTTCTGTTGTTAATTAAAATGTGATCTATTTGATTATAGGTTCTCTTGTCACATGATTTCCAAGTTTTCGAGGCTCATGTATCTGAAAATACTAATCTAAAAAAATCTAGAAAAATCTAAAAAAAAAATATGTAGTACCAAGAAATATATACTGGTATGAAATATTTTACTTATCACAAAATGCAAATGAGGTCACCAAATTTGCATAAACATGAACAAAATAACTTCAATCATACACAGAAATAAACTTTAGTATATCCTCTTTAAGAATATATCATTGGCACCTTGCCGTCTTGACAGACGATAGTTTGTAAGGGATGGAGTTATTGCCTCTCCATAGCACAAAGCCTGGGCTAAAATATAGAGATCATGTGTTGCCCATGCAGCATGATCCCTCTCTCTGCCTGCCTAGTTCACTCCAGAAGAAGGGTAACACCTCTACATCTGGAACAAGACAAGTTGCAGAAGCTGCCAGATCAGTAAAGCAATGCTCTAACTGTCCGCCTGTCGGAGCTTCGATCCTAGACCAGCCACCAACCAAGGCTTAGGGCCTGGTCCACCCTGCCATGACACTTTGTCTTTAGGTTGCATTTCCTTGCACCAGAGTAAGGCTTGTACCCTCCCAATTGCGCTCTTCCGCCTGAAGCCGTTGGCACAATGTGGGATGTCGGGTTTGGTAAGCGCCGCCCAAAGTTCAGCGCTAACAGAAAGCAGGTAGTACCGTCTACTGTTATACGGTAGCTCAGTCATATCTGACCAAGACCTGACACAAATATATAGATATTATATATTAAGAATATATATATATATACTTTTATATACCTATATAGGGTTCTAATATAATTTTCAAAATTGTCACTTCAGTCATTTCTGTACTCCAAAAAAATGACTGTCTTCTTCAGAGGGAAAGCTAAATTTGGCTCAATGTTGTTCTGTCCTAAAAGGGTTAAGTGTATTATAACAATGTTTGATTACTTAAGTGTATTATAACAATGTATATTACTTAAGTGTATTATAACAATGTATGATTACTTAAGTGTATTATAACAATGTATGATTACTTAAGTGTATTATAACAATGTTAGATTACTTAAGTGTATTATAACAATGTATGATTACTTAAGTGTATTATAACAATGTATGATTACTTAAGTGTATTATAACAATGTATGATTACTTTAGTGTATTATAACAATGTATATTACTTAAGTGTATTATAACAATGTATATTACTTAAGTGTATTATAACAATGTATATTACTTAAGTGTATTATAACAATGTATGATTACTAGTAGTGTATTATACCAATGTTATGATTACTTAAGTGTATTATACCAATGTTATGATTACTTAAGTGTATTATAACAATGTTAGATTACTTAAGTGTATTATACCAATGTATGATTACTTAAGTGTATTATACCAATGTTATGATTACTTAAGTGTATTATACCAATGTTAGATTACTAAGTGTATTATACCAATGTTAGATTACTTAAGTGTATTATACCAATGTATGATTACTTAAGTGTATTATACCAATGTTAGATTACTTAAGTGTATTATACAATGTTATGATTACTTAAGTGTATTATACCAATGTTATGATTACTTAAGTGTATTATACCAATGTTAGATTACTTAAGTGTATTATACCAATGTTATGATTACATAAGTGTATTATACCAATGTTAGATTACTTAAGTGTATTATACCAATGTTTGATTACTTAAGTGTATTATACCAATGTTAGATTACTTAAGTGTATTATACCAATGTTAGATTACTTAAGTGTATTATACCAATGTTTGATTACTTAAGTGTATTATACCAATGTTAGATTACTTAAGTGTATTATACCAATGTTTGATTACTTAAGTGTATTATACCAATGTTAGATTACTTAAGTGTATTATACCAATGTTAGATTACTTAAGTGTATTATACCAATGTTAGATTACTTAAGTGTATTATACCAATGTTAGATTACTTAAGTGTATTATACCAATGTTAGATTACTTAAGTGTATTATACCAATGTTTGATTACAGTAGTGTCATTATACCAATGTTAGATTACTTAAGTGTATTATACCAATGTTAGATTACTTAAGTGTATTATACCAATGTTAGATTACTTAAGTGTATTATACCAATGTTAGATTACTTAAGTGTATTATACCAATGTTTGATTACTTAAGTGTATTATACCAATGTTAGATTACTTAAGTGTATTATACCAATGTTAGATTACTTAAGTGTATTATACCAATGTTTGATTACTTAAGTGTATTATACCAATGTATGATTACTTAAGTGTATTATAACAATGTATATTACTTAAGTGTATTATAACAATGTATGATTACTTAAGTGTATTATAACAATGTATGATTACTTAAGTGTATTATAACAATGTATGATTACTTAAGTGTATTATAACAATGTATGATTACTTAAGTGTATTATAACAATGTATGATTACTTAAGTGTATTATAACAATGTAGATTACTTAAGTGTATTATAACAATGTAGATTACTTAAGTGTATTATAACAATGTAGATTACTTAAGTGTATTATAACAATGTATGATTACTTAAGTGTATTATAACAATGTATGATTACTTAAGTGTATTATAACAATGTATGATTACTTAAGTGTATTATAACAATGTATGATTACTTAAGTGTATTATAACAATGTATATTACTTAATTGTATTATAACAATGTAGATTACTTAAGTGTATTATTACAATGTATGATTACTTAAGTGTATTATAACAATGTATATTACTTAAGTGTATTAAAAGAATGAATATTACTTAAGTGTATTATAACAATGTATGATTACTTAAGTGTATTATAATAATGTATGATTACTTAAGTGTATTATAACAATGTATGATTACTTAAGTGTATTATAACAATGTAGATTACTTAAGTGTATTATAACAATGTAGATTACTTAAGTGTATTATAACAATGTAGATTACTTAAGTGTATTATAACAATGTATGATTATTTAAGTGTATTATAACAATGTATGATTATTTAAGTGTATTATAACACTATGATTACTTAAGTGTATTATAACAATGTATGATTACTTAAGTGTATTATAACAATGTATATTACTTAATTGTATTATAACAATGTAGATTACTTAAGTGTATTATTACAATGTATGATTACTTAAGTGTATTATAACAATGTATATTACTTAAGTGTATTAAAAGAATGAATATTACTTAAGTGTATTATAACAATGTATGATTACTTAAGTGTATTATAATAATGTATGATTATAGTAGAGTCATTATAACAATTGTTGATTATAGTAGTGTCATTATACTAATTTTTGGTTATAGTAGTGTCATTATACCAATGTTTGATTATAATAGTGTCATTATAATAATGTATGATTACTTAAGTGTATTATAATAATGTATGATTACTTAAGTGTATTATAACAATGTATATTACTTAAGTGTATTATAACAATATTTGATTATATTAGAGTCATTATACCAATGTTTGATTATAATAGTGTCATTATACTAATGTTTGATTACTTAAGTGTATTAATTATAACAACTTTTGATTATGTAAGTGTATTACATCAATGCGTGATTGCGTAAGGGAGGTCTGCATAGCTGAATGGATAAGTGTGCTCATTCTTAAACATCTGGTGACATGGCCAAATGGATAAGAACACAATATTTAAACATCCGGTGTGCTGATGCCGAGATTGTAGGTTCCATCCCTACACCATTCTGTTGGACTAAAATGTTTACACCCCATCCTTGACTTGGGGACATAAATGACAAGTACCTCAGAAGTTGGAGTGGGTTTGCCTGGTGGCGAGGGACACTGGTAATAGGGAAAGCTAATCCTCACACAACAATCAGTTGAGTGCACTAGAAGCTGTGTCATGTATATGGACACTGGTAATAAGGAAAGCTAATCCTCACACAACAATCAGTCGAGTGCACTGGAAGCTGTGTCATGTATAAGGACACTGGTAATAAGGGAAAGCTAATCCACACACAACAATCAGTCCAGTGCACTGGAAGCTGTGTCATGTATATGGACTATGCTTGAGTTCAAAGCGAGATCAAAATTTAAAAAAAAAATGTCAAGTGTTATTGCCTGAATGTGTGATTACATAAGTGTTATTGCCTGAATGTGTGATTACATAAGTGTTATTGCCTGAATGTGTGATTACATAAGTGTTATTGCCTGAATGTGTGATTACATAAGTGTTATTGCCTGAATGTGTGATTACATAAGTGTTATTGCCTGAATGTGTGATTACATAAGTGTTATTGCCTGAATGTGTGATTACATAAGTGTTATTGCCCGAATGTGTGATTACATAAGTGTTGTTGCCTGAATGTGTGATTACATAAGTGTAATGATATCAACACAAGTACAAGACTGAAGACATTGTGCATCCCAGAGTAAAAGTTGAGGGTTCAAGAAATGATGAGTAAATAATAATAATCAATGAAAGATATTTGTAAACACTGTACCTGGAGTAAATGGTATTGACTAAACAGCCTATCTCAAAGCACAGATCACAAGTCACATCCACTGATCTAAGCAAGAGATTCAAGTGAGTAAATATGGAGTGATCCTGCATACATCTGAGGAAAGAAACACCGATTACCATTTACTTTTGTCTGCCCCAATATAAAGTTCCATTTCTCAGTAACCAGCTGAGAGAAAATGATGAGATTTAGCATATAACCTTATCATGATGTCCACCCAACAAAAAAATTATTGTTGTAGAGATTGTACAGCATATTTCAAAGTTTGTTTATATGCGGTATATAATTTACGGGACAGAGATGAAGTGCACAATATTAGAAGTATTACATCTTCACGAGGAAACATGAGCGTTCAATAGTAAATTTTCACGGGATTGGCCTTATGAAAAGAGCCTTGAGAAGTGAAATGGGGAGTGTTCAGTGGTGTCGCAGTATCTTCAGAGGAGTGTCATTAATGTGGGTCCTTTCATATAAGGGTTCACGTTTAGAAAGTACAAAGAAGGTAGAAATATTTGCGAGCAAACGCATTTAGGAGCCACGAGAAGCAGATACCTATGTGAAATAAGGGAAATGCGCAAATAAAATTATGACAGTGTATTTGGATGAAACCTGGATCAATGCGCACCACACAAGTGAAAAGGAATGGCAATCAGTGAACGGAAAGATAACGCGATATGTGCCCAGTAGTAAAGGATAGCGTTTCGTTATAGTCCATGCTGGTAGTACTCAAAATGGTTTACTACAGAATGCTGGACTCGTGTTCGTATCAAAGCATACAGACAATAGGAATTATCGTAATGAGATGAATGGCAATGTATTTAGTGATTGGCTAGAGAATACAGTGCTTCTATCCCTAGATAGACCGTCTTGTCTAATTATGGACAATGCATCATATCACAATGTAGTTGCCCAAGAAGACAAAATACCTACGGCATTGATGCATGAAAAGGCAGACGTGGTTGCGGCCTTATGGGAGCACGTGTACACCTCGGAGGAGCAAATGGATCACCATAGTCTGGCAAGAATGAGGCAGCGAGGAGTGACGAGGGGATATGGCCGAGGCTCGACGCTGAGAGGAAAGGCGAGACGGACATATAATCAGGTTGCTACTGGAATTATTGGTGTTGGAACTCTTCGCTGGCTGCTGAGGATGGGGACGGAGCGCTTATGGGAATGACCCGAATGCTGCGATGTCGGTTTCTGAATCAATCAATCTATTCAAATTGTCTGACGTCAAGATACTAACTCAGACCGCACTATTAAAAATTGATAAAAGTTGCTGGAAAAAATGTGAGGACCATGTGTTGAAAGAGGAAGATGACTATTGGAGAAAGGATGGATTTAATTTTATGCAACTGATAGCAGTCATCAACCTACTGGAATCGTCCGACACTAAGGTCTGGGTAGATCGCAGACCTTAATCTACGTGCACATTTACTGGGATAGTTTGCTCCAACTATTCAGACGAATTGCAGGCCCTAACATTACAGCATCAGCAAAATGTCAATGGCAACAGTTTGTATTCCACAGTGATGAATTTTCAATTCCGCAGGCCCTCAGCGGTGACACACAGCTGGTATTGAAAAGGAAAAAAAAACAACACTAAACACATTGTATACCAACAGAAGAGTAATATTGCGGTGGAAACTGACACATTGTGGCATAACAAGAAACGTGAGAGCAAACACGTTGTCAAATTAGGGGACAACACACGTACATACGAATCAATCTATAAAATTCAATGAAAAGAGGACCAACATCTAAGAAGAAAGCCCACTACAGAGACATTGACAACTATTTTCATAGTGCAAAACAGGTAATCATGTTCCGTCTCTGAACGGTAAACAGCAGAGTAGACAATCTTTCACGAAGACTCAAAGCGGGTCTGTCACCCATGTGTACGTATAAACAAACTACACAGACAGCTGAACAGATCCTTAAAAATGGACACATGACGACTAAATTGCGGTATCATTTCTGGTCACTCCATACGCACACTAACGCACAGCTATTTGGAAGCTTTCACGAACTCAATATAAAAAGCTAAATGCATCCTAGTAACATGACTCCTTGTGTACACATTATTAACCAGCAGCTGAAGAAATAAGAAGGAAATGAAAAATGAGATAAGAAATATATTCCTTCTACTTTTCTGTCAATTTACACACTATTTACCCCATGCCTCTGTAAATTCTGTCTTTATTAATATTACACATTGCTTCCCTCTCGGGAGTCTCCATGGTAAAGTGGTCAATCTGTCTGACTCGGGCTCCGAAGGGTGTATGTTCGATTCCGGGTTGTGTCTATTCCACGAGTGCAGTTTTTTTAGACTTCTGAGGGTCGTCGCTGGAGCTACGGAGTTCGTGCTCTGTGCAACGCTTTCTGCGTTGCGGAAAGAGACCGAGCCATGTGGAATAAAAACCCGGTGCAAAGCAGTCAACCCTGTCGACTTTTAAGTGAAAATATAGGGCAGATTATTTGTATGGTCATATCTAGCATTAGGATATTGTTTTAGACTAACTTCATAGTGATCCAGCAACTTTTATTGTTTGAGAAAAATACATGACCGGCCGTATGATGAAATTTCTCAATTTTGAGCTACCTTATTTTCCCCAACAAAATTGCCTCAATAGGGCAGATTATTTGTATGGTCATATCTAGTGTCAGGACATTGTTTAGACTAATTTCATAGTGATCCAGCAACTGTTATTTTTTTTAGAAAAATCCACGACCGGCCGTATGACGAAATTTCTGAATTTTTTCCCAACAGAATTGCTCCAATAGGGCAAATTATTATTTGTATGGTCATATCTAGTGTCAGGACATTGTTTAGACTAATTTCCTAGTGATCCAGCAACATTTACTTTTTGAGAAAAATCCATGATCGGCCGTATGACGAAATTTCTCAATTTCGAATTATCTCATTTTCCCAACAACATTGCTCCAATAGGGCAGATTATTATTTGTATGGTCATATCTAGTGTCAGGACATTGTTTTACACTAATTTCTAGTGATCCAGCATCTTTTATTTTTTGAGAAAAATCCATGATCGGCCGTATGACGAAATTTCTCAATTTAGGAATAAGTCATTTTCCCCAATACAATTGCCCCAATAGGGCAGATTATTATTTGTATGGTCATATCTAGTGTCAGGACATTGTATTACACTAATTTTCTAATGATCCAGCAACATTTACTTTTTGAGAAAAATCCATGATCGGCCGTATGACGAAATTTCTCAATTTCGAGTTATCTCATTTTCCCCAACAAAATTGCTCCAATAGGGCAGATTATTATTTGTATGGTCATATCTAGTGTCAGGACATTGTTTTACACTAATTTCTTAGTGATCCAGCATCTTTTATTTTTTGAGAAAAATCCATGATCGGCCGTATGACGAAATTTCTCAATTTCGAGTTATCTCATTTTCCCCAACAAAATTGCTCCAATAGGGCAGATTATTATTTGTATGGTCATATCTAGTGTCAGGACATTGTTTTACACTAATTTCCTAGTGATCCAGCATCTTTTATTTTTGAGAAAAATCCATGATCGGCCGTATGACGAAATTTCTCAATTTTGGGTTATGTCATTTTTCCCAACACAATTGCCCCAATAGGGCAGATTATTATTTGTATGGTCATATCTAGTGTCAGGACATTGTATTACACTAATTTTCTAATGATCCAGCAACATTTACTTTTTGAGAAAAATCCATGATCGGCCGTATGACGAAATTTCTCAATTTTGGGTTATGTCATTTTTCCCAACACAATTGCCCCAATAGGGCAGATTATTATTTGTATGGTCATATCTAGTGTCAGGACATTGTATTACACTAATTTTCTAATGATCCAGCAACATTTACTTTTTGAGAAAAATCCATGATCGGCCGTATGACGAAATTTCTCAATTTCGAGTTATCTCATTTTTCCCAACAAAATTGCTCCAATAGGGCAAGATTATTATTTGTATGGTCATATCTAGTGTCAGGACATTAGTTTAAGACTAATTTCCTAGTGATCCAGCATCATTTACTTTTTGAGAAAAATCCATGATCGGCCGTATGACGAAATTTCTCAATTTTCGAGTTATCTCATTTTCCCCAACAAAATTGCTCCAATAGGGCAGATTATTATTTGTATGGTCATATCTAGTGTCAGGACATTAGTTTAGACTAATTTCCCAGTGATCCAGCATCATTTATTTTTTGAGAAAAATCCATGATCGGCCGTATGACGAAATTTCTCAATTTCGAGTTATCTCATTTTCCCAACAAAATTGCTCCAATAGGGCAGATTATTATTTGTATGGTCATATCTAGTGTCAGGACATTGTTTACACTAATTTCCTAGTGATCCAGCAACATTTACTTTTTGAGAAAAATCCATGATCGGCCGTATGACGAAATTTCTCAATTTTGGGTTATCTCATTTTCCCAACAAAATTGCTCCAATAGGGCAGATTATTATTTGTATGGTCATATCTAGTGTCAGGACATTGTTTTAGACTAATTTCCTAGTGATCCAGCAACTTTTATTTTTTGAGAAAAATCCATGATCGGCCGTATGACGAAATTTCTCAATTTTGAGTTATCTCATTTTCCCAACAAAATTGCTCCAATAGGGCAGATTATTATTTGTATGGTCATATCTAGTGTCAGGACATTGTTTAGACTAATTTCCCAGTGATCCAGCATCTTTTATTTTTTGAGAAAAATCCATGATCGGCCGTATGACGAAATTTCTCAATTTTGGGTTATCTCATTTTCCCCAACAAAATTGCTCCAATAGGGAAAATTATTATTTTTATGGTCATATCTAGTGTCAGGACAGTGTTTTAGACTAATGTCACAGCGAACCAGCAACTGTTATTTTTTGAGAAAAATCCATGACCATGATGAAATTTCTGAATTTTGAGCTATCTTAAGTTTCCCAACAAAATTATTCCAATAGGGCAGATTATTATTATTTGTATGGTCATATCTAGTGTCAGGACATTGTTTTAGACTAATTTTCTAGTGATCCAGTAACTTTGATTTTGTATAGAAAAATCAATGATGGCAACCTGTTGAAATATCTAAAGTATGAGCTATTTCAATTGTCCACAAAAAATTGCTCCAATAGTGCAGATTATTACTTTATGCTCAGATCTAGCGTCAGGACATTGTTTTGGACTAATTTCCTAGTGATCCAGCATATTTTGAGAAAAATCCATGACCGGCGACCTTTTTAAATTTCTCAATTTTGAGCTATTTCAATTTTCCCCCAAAAATTGCTCTAATAGGACAGATTATTACTTTTAAGGTCACGTTTAAAACTAATTTTCTAGTGATCAGTCAACTCTGAATTTTTGGAAAATGCCTGACCACGAGAAAGACAAATTTCTCAATTTTCAAAAATCTCTATTATGGAAATAAATGTGCTCCAACATGGAAATCATATACTTTTTTGCACATATAGTACCTAAATTAATGTTTCAGAGTAACTTTATATGGGTCAAATAACTATTTAGGAGAAATTTCATTACCAAACAAATGACAAAATATCAATTTTGAGCAGATTGTGTAACAATAAAATTTCATGTTCTCTATTTTCGTAAATGAGTACTTGTCTCTTACTTTCCTTTGCACCTCAAAATGCACTGACCACAGAATTACCATCAGTTTGTATACCTCTATTGTAAAACAGCTACTTTATTCTCGGATGCTGATGACAAGTAGTTAGCAAAGGAACTGTTTACCTTACCCCATGTATACATGAATTTAGCATTTCATATTACAATGGGGAGCAGCTAACCAAGTAGCTGTGAATGCTGGTTTCTCCTTTGGGAGATCAGGGTTTTAATCCTCAGTAAGGTGTGGATTTTTTCTGTTGGGGGAAAAAAAGAACATCCTAACTTGCAGTTTGCAGCGACTGCACTAGTCAGGCTGCCTTAATTCCTCAGGATCAACACCCCCCCCCCCCCCCCCCCCCCCCACCACTGCAAGGTACTATAGAAGACAGTAGAGGACAGTTTGACATTACAATGGCAATATCTGCTATACTTTTACTTTGTGAAATACTTGCTAATTTTAACTGCTTAATTTCATGACAGCATCTCTGTTGGGCCTTTCAGATGAAGTTTAAAAAGAGACATAAAATATGATATACAGCAAATCAAAGTGATTACTTTGTTACAGGGAAATATAACAATAACTGAAGGATCTTCTGTAATGCATTTATAACAGATTCTCAGTTATTTCTGTCACATTCTTTCTAATGGGGGTGATCGTGAACTACCTTATGCAGGCATGGTCATCTCTGGCCAGGTTAATGAGGGCAAACAGAACACACTGCGATCTTGCTTGAAATGTCAGAAGATTTGTCTAATCAGAAACAGAAACAAAATTGTATTTTAATCATACAGACAAGTAATAGGTTGCACAATTTATGGCTTAGACTTGTCCCTGCATCTTGTCAGGTGCATACTGTACAAATAAACACAAAACAAAGCAACATCAATTAACCCTTGAAGCTGAAATATACAATACATATATTAAAACAAATTAGTCAGGTCTTGGATATGACTGAGCTACCATAGGACAATAGACAGTACTACCTGCTTTCTGTTAGTGCTGAATGCTAGGTGGCACTCACCAAGCCTGATACCCTACATTGTGCCAAGGGCTTCAGGCAAAGTAGTGCAACTGGGAGGCTACAAGCCTTACCCTAATGCGGGGAAATGCAGCCTAAAGACTAAATGTCAAGGCAGGGCAGACCAGGCCCTAAGCCTTGGTCGGCATCTGGTTTAGGATCGAGGCTGCGACAGGCAGACAGCATTGCTTAGCTGATTCAGCAGCTTCTGCAGCTGGTCTTGTTCCAGAGGTATTGGTGTTCACCTTTCCTGTGGAGTAAACTAGGCAGGCCAAGAGAGGGATCATGCTGCATGGGCAACACATATCTCTACAATTCAGTCCAGGCTTTGTGCTATGGGGATAGAACATTTGACAAATTATCAACTATCAAGACAGCGAGGTGTCAGTCATCACATTCCAACAGTATTTTAGACCATCTAACATCATAATTTTTAACTAACTATCATGCATTTATGTTTACACAAAGGCCTAGCCAAGCTGATTCAGGATATCTTTAACATTAATCCATTCTGTGTTAAACAACACATGAAACATGAGTTTATTAATCCATTCTGTGTGTAACACGTGAAACACGATTTATTTAAGACTATTAACCTTTCATCATCAAACCACTACACCACATAAATATATGAGAAAATGAATACTCAGAATGCAACTGAGCTGAAGAGAAGTGGTGAGAACAGAAGAGCATGGGGTAACATTCAATAATGTATATACAAATCATCATGTAGACTAATCGACACTCTGTGACAACGGACTTAGGATTGTGTCTCACAATACTGGATTTTTATTGAGCACACCTCGATGTCCAGCTACCATGCTGACCAAGTTATGTATTGTTTGAGTACATTACACTCCCAGATGTCATAGCTATGGTAGTCTGTCAGAGATGGCCCTAATCTTCTATCAATGGCATCAATGATCCATCATTAGCTGTTCATTATTAGCATTACACATACAATTGTTGAAGATTTACTTAGTTATGATGAGTATGAAAATTACACCACAGACACTGGGTAAATGTATATATATGGTTATGTAGCATCACGCCACTCAAATAGAAGACCTGGCAATCGCCCACTGTAAATTCTCACTGGTTGGCATTCTCTGAGCTTCTGTCGTCAATTTAATTAGTAACCCTTCAGCTCCATGACTAGATCAGACAGCAGTCGTACCCTAGCACCAAGACATGGTAAAAAAACCAGTTCATTTACAAAATAATCTAGAGTTGGAAGGCTGAAAATCCAGGATAGAAGTATGTCTATATACAGAGCTAAAGAAGAGAGGTGAGAAGAGCTAGAGATGATCCATCTTCACCAGTCAGCATGTGAGATCTGTTCCGTGCGTTAGTCCAGTCATTGCTATGCACTCACCCGGATAACTTCCGGCACAGCGGACTCCCAAAGTGTAGACACCTCCAGCGTCCTCCAAGTCCACCGTGATTACTATGTCAGAATGGCTATTCTCATGTCAGATATCAGAATGTCACACCTACATGGTTCAATTATGTCGTCACTCAGTGACGTAACCAATCACCACTGGATACTCACAACTGTCTGAACAGGGTGACCCTAGGCATCCCCCTCAGATATTCGTACTGCTGCGCAAGGCTGGAGCGTGGTAGCTCCTCACTAATAATGTCACTGAAATGTACTTAACCGCAGCACATTAGAGTGTGGTAGCTCCCTACAATAACAATGTCACTGAAATGTACTTAACCGCAGCACATTAGAGCGTGGTAGCTCCCTACAATAACAATGTCACTGAAATGTACTTAACCGCAGCACATTAGAGCGTGGTAGCTCCCTACAATAACAATGTCAATGAGATGTTCTTATCAGCAGCACAACATTGGAACGTGGTAGCTCCCCACAAGTAACAATGTCCATGAGACCCGGCTGGGTCCTAATCATTCTCAGAAGTTCCATCTCCGGTAAATAGTAACTACTACTTAACTTGAATAGTGGCACATCAATGACACAAAAAGTCCTCATCCTGAGCAATAGAGCCTGATACTACCTGATAACATTACAGGTCTAAGTCCATTTAGACCAGTGGTTCTCAACCAGTGGTTCTCAACCGGTGGAGTCTCAACCGGTGGAGAACGCATGGGCCAAAAAAGGTTGAGAACCACTGATTAGACACTTCAGTTGTAGATCCCATCTGCATAAGTCTGAGTAGTCGGTGACAGCATTCGGCTACAACTGTGACTTACATGCACATAAACAGAAACATGCTATCAGAAATGTATTACTATAAAATTATAGTATACTGGATCTTCTCTCCCTTCAAGGAGGTTCTCGCATGAGGGTGCATCAGTGGTCAGATAGCTAGTCGAATAGCTCGTCTGGGAAGCACATGTCCCGAAAGTACTGGTGTTGTCCTGCCTGACCTGTCACCGGATCCTGCCACTTAGTGCTATCTCTTTTCTCCATCTATCATCCACCATCAACCTTATTATACACCTACTTCTATTTAAGGGTAGTTGTTTTACCATCTGGAGGTGTCCGCTGGACAGTTCCTCCTCCTCATCCTAATTAAAGAATTAATTAATTAATTAAACCATTAATCAATCATTTCATTAATCATTCATTAATAACTCAAGAATTATTAACAAATCAATAAACAAGCAATTGCTTCTGTTCTGGGATCCCAGTCCCAGTGGAGTAGTTCCATCCCAAGTTATTGGTGAAAATCCACTCCTGTTCCATTACCCCAGATCAGCTGTGGACAAAGAGTGAACAATGTCCATGGCGTATTAGGCCACTCCATCTCTTTTAGAATGACATCTAGCAACTCATCCCCTAATTCCCAATGTCTCTCTGCAAGTGTATCAAGGCTCTCTTCTGTAGCACCCTCCCCCTAGTAGATGTGACACCCCCCCCCCCCCCTCCCCACTAGCAGGATAGGGTTTAGAGAGAGGAGTAGAGAAATTTCATTAAACGTTACCAGCTCAAATCTCGTCTTTGTTTCAAATGCATAAGCACTCGGTTGTGACACGTCGTCGCAGTACACGCTGGTCATTCCGAATTAGCAAGTAACATCATCACCACGATCCCACATGAAATAAATTACTACCACTATCACTGTAACTTCACAGCACCACTTCCTTGGAACAACAGCATTGCCACATTCACATAGCAAGCAATTCACTGCACTTCCTTTTAGAAATAGAACACAACATTTCCTTGAAATACCACAGCATCATATATCTAGAGAATGTAACACACCACTAGTTAATAAACAAGTAGGTCAACATACATGCTATGCGTAACCCTACCATATTGACAAAAGGACACCACACTAGCAGTGCTACTTTTCTAGTAACTCTACTCTTTTTAACAACACACAAGTATTATGTATATTTCGCAACACAGTGCTTGTGTAAAGGACTGGGCTATAATCCTAAATCTACACACAACATTGTACTAGTACTGTTAGAACGCAGGTAGTTAACACTCGACCATGGCCTAGATTTACAACCGGCACGATCGATAATGCTACTAAATTATTCATGAGATCGGTTTCGGCAAACACAGCGCGATGGTAATATTTATATTTGCGTATTGCGGCTCAGTACAAACAAAGACTAAGTAAGATGGTCTTTACCTTAGAATGAGAGACACTAGATTTCTGCCGTCTCAATGTCAGGCACAGGCAAGCGCCTTGAAGACAAGAATGTTGACAGATCTAATTCTATGTCTGCTCAAGTTGATAGCTGGCGTGCGACTGACACTGACAAAGCTAGTCCATTGAGTTGCATACACCACTCAACACTCGAGCTTCAAGTGATCCACGGAGGAAGCCACTTTCCCATGTAACTCCTGTTGAGTGATGCCCTACGTGATTGGGCGCATGCCGTTAACTCAACCGAACATTCACTCGACTGTACTAGAAACGTCTAGAACAGAAGAAGTCAGTCGGGTTCCCCCGAGTTATAATTAGCCTGGAAAGGAAACAACTCTGTTAACCCGGCCTATAGGGGAGTCCCCTGTGTGAAGACACGTGAATTGGGTCATCCTGTTACATTAGAAGAAATGAATTGGAGAACTTGGTGACAACTGGCAAGATCGAATGGAAGAGACCAAGGGGGAGACCGAGAAGTAAGTACGTGGATGGCTTGGCCACGTGGCATGGTCGAGACAGGAATACGGAGCTGATCCACGACTCTGGTGATCGAGTGAGATGGCAGAACATGACCGCCCACGCTTACCGGCATGGCACATGATGGATGGATGTTACATTAGGGCCCCCCCCACTTAAGAAGGTCGACCCTATCGAACATACTCTACCCAAAAGCTGTTCTCTTCAGAGACAGGATGTCGGGAAAGGATATCGGCTCCGACGTTTTCTTTCCCAGGGATGTATTCTACTGAAAACTGGTAAGGTTGCGGAGTAACGACCCCCTCATCAGACTCATTTAATTTCTGCGATGAGGTAAGAAACGTAAGCGGCTGGTGATCGGACTGCACTCTAAAAGTGACGTATCAGCTTCTGACTAGCGTAAGCCATCGGATAACTTACAGAAGGGACACCCTGCCCTTCTGCAAATAAGGTTTGCCCTATTATGACTTGGCATCGTACACATGTTTGGATCGCAGATATCAACCGAAGTGAACGGTCGCTTCTTCCAGAATCTTCTGGACCTCGGCAGCTCCCACCTTCTCTCCCGAGAGTAAGGCAAGTGAGCCTGTTGGCAGATTGAGTCATCAAACGTTTGCTTTGTAGTAGACGTGACCACCTCATTCCAACCTCGGTTCTCACTATGGGCCTCTACCCGATGGTTGATTTTCCCCTATCCCTGGGTGGATAATCAGAATGAACCAGGACATTCCCACAGGGTTCCCTGAGTAGTATTTGGTATTCTCTGCCCCCGTCTGGACCCGGAACTGCTCTCTAGTGCAACTGTCGTCGCCCTAAAATGTGGAGATCCCTCCTCGGACTTCTCAAATTTCTTGAGATTGTGACGGAAATTTCTCAATTCCCCTAGGACCTTGATCCCATACGTGGTGCAGGACAACAGCAATTCCACAGTAAAATGACCCTGCCATCCGAGTTCGAATTCAGCACCCTCGACTGGGAGTAGCACTAAAACTATCTCCTGTCTGCAGAGATAAACTGGGTTTGATTCTATGCTTTTGTGCCACCATCCGGCACTCTGAGCATGACCGGATATACCTCTGCACATCGCCTGTCAATCCAGGCCAGTGGTTGTGGCTGGAAAGACACCGGACTGCTGCCCCGACATCCATGTGTCCGTTGAGGGATATGGTATGTCCTCTATAAATCAATTGGGGTCTGTAGTCAGTAGGGACTACTAACTGGCCGTACAGGCTATCCCCTTTCCCGGTCCTATGATAAAGCAGCTGGTCTTCAAATGGAACTGACCCAGTGCTGGTGGGTCCGAACTTTTGAGCAACTCCAAGAAGTAAGGATGCAACGTCGCATCCTCACTTTGAGCAACACTCACTTCCCCTGAGAGAGGACTGGCTTTACTTTATCACACTGCTCATTTCCCTCCTTAGTCCTGGTCTGCATAGCACTCACAACACAATAGTTCTTGGGATCCCCCAGGAACACATGTGTACAACCTAGGATCAAAGGGTAAATAGGATCTGGCAGCACAGCCGTCTGAATGGTACGCGTAACATACTTGCACCGAATGTTTATAGCTATGGAGTTCTTTGTGGCCGGCTGAATCTCCATGGTCTCACCTGTGAGCTGCTCTGGGCTCACCAGGCGGGATGTTATTACAGCCTTAAACTATAAACCAGTGTCGTAGAGACTCTCCACCTTTTGCCCATTTACAACTATCAACTCTACTACAGGTGGTCTCTCTGACTTTAGGTTTCTCAGTACCCACTTCTACTTTCTCACTAGGTCCATCTCTATTCTCCGTGAGACAAGCAAATGGCAAATCCTTTGGCTTGCTTTTACAATCTACTGTATTGTGCGAAGTCGACTTACAGAATTTGCACCACCGCTCAGTCCACTTCTGCTGTGGATATCCAGGTGGGCTTTCCTTTCCGGGCTTTTTACCAGAGTTGTTCTCTAAGGTGTCTGCATTGTTAGTGAGATCTTTGGAATCTTTAGACTTGTGTTTCTTATCTTGCCCCTTCTGTTTAGATCTAGACTCAGTCTGACTGGAATCACCAGTCTCGCCATAAACTTCCACATAGCTCTCAGCTAACATTCACGATGTCTAATCTTTCCACCCCATTTTCACCTAAGAAATTTTGCAAAGGCTTGGACATCTGCATCTTCATTTGGTCTACGACCATGAGCTCTATTAAACTCTCATACTCCTCCTTGAATCCGGCCAAAGCCATCCACTTCAAGAGGTACGAGTTCAACATAACACCATATGCTGAGAACATATCAGGTTCTCGTTTGGACTTCTAAACCTCCGTCTGTAGGCATGTGCGGTCATTTCAAATCTTTTCAACAAAGCCGCTTTCAGAGTTGGAAAATCATTCTCCATCCCTGGTGGTAAATATGCAGCATACGCAGAGCCACGGAGTCCTTGTGAAAGCTTAAGATTCCATTTCTCAGGCTATAAGCCCATTGCTACATTGCCTCGAATTTCTCTAAGAATTGATCAATCTTCTCTTTGTCTGGTTCAAATGGCGGAAAGGGCCACTTCATGGCATGGTAAGCTGGTCTGCTAGATGCTGGAGAGCCAGGTAAAGCCTCTTTGGCTACCGCTCCCTCAGTTTCCCCAACAGATTGAGCCTTCACCTCAAGTCGCTTCATCCTAAACTCATGCTCCATCTCAAGTTTCCTAGCTTTTAACTTCTAGACATGTTCTGCTGCTAATTTCTTAGCCTCTTGGTCTGCAGATAGCTTCTCCTATAACGCTAACTTTCGAGCCTCAAACTCGGCCTCTGCTTTTGTTCTGTCTCTTTCTTCTGCTCGGAAGTCACGTTCTACCTACTGGACATAAGTCTTGAATGATTCACCTTATAAACCCAGCTCATGAGCAGTTGCCTGTACCTCAGGTAAATCTAAGGTACGAATAGTCATGCTTAATCTAAGGAAATGCAGTGTGTGTGTGTGTGTGTGAAATTCAAACAATAGGTTATCACAAAGTTACCATGCTAACTAACAATATAATAACACTATAATAACTGTCTGTCCACGTCAAGAGAGAAGTGAGACAGCAGCCAGACTCGTAGACACAAGGGATAGGACAAAGAACATTTTCCCCTATTCCTACGAGATAGCACAGAAGATCCTGGACAAGCCCCCCACTCTTCTGTGTACCATTACCCCCGGGGCTTTGACAGGTAGGGTACACTTAGATATATCCCCGCTCTGCCCTGACTACCTCACTAGGACTTTCTGTCTACTGGCCCCCACCAAGTTGGGACACCACCTGTCTTCCCCTTCCCAACCATGGATACCCACCCACAGGGGTCTCAGACTAGACAGCAGTCGTACCCTCACACCAAGACATGGTAACAAAAGCAAAATTTATTTACAAAATAATCCAGAGTTGGAAGGCTGAGAAGCAGGGATAGAATTATGTCTATATACAGAGCTAAAGAAGAGAAGTGAGAAGAGCTACAGGTGATCCATCTTCACCAGTCAGCATGTGAGATCTGTTCTGTGCATTAGTCCAGTTATTGCTATGCACTCACCTGGATAACTTTCGGCACAGTGGACTCCCACAGTGTAGACACCTCCAGCGTCCTCCAAGTCCACCGTGATTACTATGTCGGAATGGCCATTCTCATGTCCGATATCAGAATGTCACACCTACAGGGTTCAATGATATCAGTCAGTGATGTAACCAATCACCACTGGATACTCACAACTGTCTGAACAGGGTGACCCTAGGGCTCTAGGCACCCCCCTCGGATATTCGTACTGCTGCACAAGACTGGAGCGTGGTAGCTTCTCACAATAACATTGTCACTGAGATGATCTCAACAGTAGCATAACATTGGAGCGTGGTAGCTCCCTACAATAACAATGTCACTGAAATGTAGTTAACCGCAGCACATTAGAGCGTGGTAGTTCCCTGTAATAAGACCTCCGGGGCTTGGATAGGTATGTTACTAATAGTTGTATCCCCAGACTTTGGTCTGACCACTCCAAAAGGACTTTCAGTCTACAAGGCCCCCCCCCCCCCCACAAGCCGGGACAGCTGATCTTCCCTTCCCACCTATGGATTCCTACCCACAGGGGGCTCGGACAAGACACCAGTCATACTTATACTCAAAGCCATGGTCAACAAAGCAAAATTTGATTTCATAATACGTCAAACTGAACTCAGAGAGGGATGGCTGAAAAGCCTGGATAGAAGACACCTCTGTACAACGCTGAATGAGAGCAGCGAGAAGATCTACATGTGATCAGTCATCATCATAAAGCATGTGTATTCTGTTCGTGCCGTCGTGGCCAACCACTCACCCGATGAATCTCTGGTGCAAAGGAACTCCAAGTCGTAGACCCTCCAGAGTTCTCTCCTTCCACTGTGAGTATGATATCGGACTGGTCAGGTGTATGTCTGATACCTGACTGGCATCACTCGCACCAGATTTCACCCTACTGATGAATGGAAAGTACTGCTGTACCATATAATATAAGAGCCTGGTGGCTCTTTGGCATCTCAAAGTCAACTGGATGAACTATTCTGCAAACATAAGACTGGAGCGTTGGCTCCATTAACTAACACTGTCACTATTCAATAACTCCAACTTAGGAATGTAATGACTCAGCACATTAGCAATGTCACAGTTCAACAACACCACTTTAGGAGTATAATGACTCAGCACATTAGCAATGTCACAGTTTAACAACACCACTTTAGGAGTATAATGACTCAGCACACTAGCATTATCACTGTTCAGAACACCAACTAAAGAATGTGGTGACTCAGCATACTAGCATTATCACTGTTCATCAACAGCACCTAGGAATTTGGTAGCTCCCTACCAAAACATGGATGTTCCTCAGATGTTCATGAAAATAGCAGACTACTGTTGTGGTTCACTGACCAAGTTCAAGGTTTCTGAGATGATCACAAATGTAGATCCACACAGAAGTTAGATGAATCACTATACATTTGACATCACTAAGACCCAGCTAGGACTGAAACATATTTAAACTGGCTAGAGTAGTTGCTGTTCCACACAAATTCACAACAACCAATTCAACTTGACTATAGATCATCAAGGAAATACATATTCATAGAAGTATCACTCAGAGTTCTCATAGGAACACCTGTTACCTTACAGGCATGAATAAGAGATGCATCAGTCCTAGACCCCATCTGGATCTGTTGACCAAATCTTCGTCGGACTCGTAGCGGTTGTCTTAGCTTAGACACACCGTGAACTTATTAAAACTCATGTTTCTCATATGTGTTGACTCTGACAGATTCATGTGACCGCTCCCAGTATTGCCCCAAAACATCACATTGACTGGCACTGGAACGAGCTGGTCCAATTGAGTTCATGGTATAACTCTAGAATCTCCATCATATAAACAGATCCTCAAACAAGGACGTCGGTGAGAGTACTCGGCTACAACTGCGACTAACATGCACATCAACAACATCACATGCATCAATACATAATATGACACAATGATATAATATATCATCAACATAGTAGATCATCTCTCCTACCAAGGAGGTACATGCATGAGAGTGCCTTAGTGAGCAAGTAGATAGTCAAGTAACTCTTCTGGGCAACATCTGGCCCAATAACACCAGAGTAGTCTGTCTGACTCTGTCATAGGATCCTACTACCTGGTGTTATTCCATTACTCCATTTCTTCTCCTCCAACAACTGTAGAATACACCTACTTATCTTTCAGTGTAGAGGTTTAATTATCTGGGAGGTGTCCAGCCGGACATTTCCTCCTCATCAACATAACTCAACAATTAATTAATTATTTAACCCATTAACTAATTAATTACATCATAATTCATTAATAACCGCACAGCATTAATAAATTAAATCATCAGTCGTTAATAACTCAACAGCATTAACAAAATAATACATCAAGCAAATGCTTTTGTCCTGGGATCTCTGTCCCAGAACCAGTATGACCTTTCTTAGTTGACCTTGTCTCCTGAAGGTCGAAGTCTGTGCAGGTCTATCACAGGTTTGGTGGCAATCCACCCAGTAGTCTTTCCCCCAAAGATGAGCTGTGGAAAAAGAGTACCCTATTTCCGTGACGATTTAGACCACATCATCCTATTTAGAATGGCACCCAGCACCTCATCCCATAAATCTTCATGCCTCCCGTAAGTGTGGATCAAGGCCCTCATGTGCAACCCCCTCCCCCTAGTAGATGGTTTCCCCCACTAACAGGGTCGGATTTACAAAAGAGATAAGATGAAGAGTCCATCAAACGTTCCGCTTGTATTTCGGATCGGTACAAATGCAACGGCCTCGTTTACAATGTGTCGTATCACTCTCAGTCGGGCATGCAAAATAAAAACGTAGTGACATCACAATTCCACAAGTAATCCACAACTACCACAATCAGGTAACTATAAAGCATTCCTACATAGAGGTGTAACAGCACTGTCACCCTCACATAGTAACTACTTCACTACACGTCCTGGTGAAAATAACAACACCTTAGTTCCAGGAATTCACAGAGCACCATCTATCTAATGCATAATTTACATCGCTATCTAGCTAAGCAAAGAACACATCACTCTTGCTAAGGCAGATAACTCATCACTAGCTATGCAACTAATATCACACAGCCTAACTATTGTCAAGGATTCAACACGGCCCTAGCTATTCAATCAATAAACAAGCAGGTTAACAGTTGTTAAACATACCGTTATTAGATTGACCAAGCTATATGTCACACTAAACTCAGAGAGGGATGGCTGAAAAGCCTGGATAGAAGACTAAATATGTACAATGCTGAATGAGAGAGGTGAGAAGATCTACAGGTGATGGGCCATCATCATGTAGTATGTGATCTCTGTTCGTGCCACATCCAGTCATAGCTAACCACTCACCCAGTGAACCTCCGGTGCAAAGGAACTCCAAGGCGTAGACCACGAGTCTTCTCCTTCCACTGAGTATGATACTGGAATGGTCAGGCATATGTCTGATACCTGACTGGCACTTCAACAAAGTTCGCTGGTCATCCCTTGATGACGGAATCACTTGCACCAGATTTCACCCTACTGATGAAATATGGGCGACACTAGGGTTCTAGGTGTCCCCATCTGATGGAAAGTACTGCTGAACCATATAATATAAGAGCCTGGTGGCTCTTTGGTATCTCAAAGTCAATTGGATGAACTATTCTGCAACATAAGACTGGAGCGTTGGCTCCATTCACTAACACTGTCACTATTCAATAACTCCAACTTAGGAATGTAATGACTCAGCACATTAACATATGCCACAGTTTAACAACACCACTTTAGGAGTATAATGACTCAGCACACTTAGCAATGATCACTGTTCAGAACACCACTTAAGATGTATAATGACTCAGCATACTAGCATTATCACTGTTCATCAACAGCACCTAGGAATTTGGTAGCTCCCTACCATAACATGGAATGTTCCTCAGATGTTCATGAAAATAGACTACTGTTGTGGTTCACTGACCAAGTTCAAGGTTTCTGAGATGATCACAAATGTAGATCCACACAGAAGTTAGATGAATCACTATACATTTGACATCACTAAGACCCAGCTGGGCCTGAAACATATTTAAACTGGCCAGAGTAGTTGCTGTTCCACACAAATTCACAACAGCCAATTCAACTTGACTATAGATCATCAAGGAAATACATATTCATAGAAGTATCACTCAGAGTTCTCATAGGAACACCTGTTACCTTACAGGCGTGAATAAGGAGACGCATCAGTCCTAGACCCCATCTGGATCTGTTGACCAAATCTTTGTCAGGACTCGTAGCGGTTGTCTTAGCTTAGACACACCGTGAACTTATTAAAACTCATGTTTCTCATATGTGTTGACTCTGACAGATTCATGTGACCGCTCCCAGTATTGCCCCAAAACATCACATTGACTGGCACTGGAACGAGCTGGTCCAATTGAGTTCATGGTATAACTCTAGAATCTCCATCATATAAACAGATCCTAAAACAAGGACATCAGTGAGAGTACTCGGCTACAACTGACTAACATGCACATCAAGAACATCGCATGCATCAGTACATAATATGACACAATGATATAATATATCATAAACATAGTAGATCATCTCTCCTAACAAAGGAGGTACATGCATGAGAGTGCCTTAGTGAGCAAGTAGATAGTCAAGTAACTCTTCTGGGCAACATCTGGCCCAATAACACCAGAGTAGTCTGTTTGACTCTGTCATAGGATCCTACTACCTGGTGTTATTCCATTCCTCCATTTCTCCTCCTACAACAACCGTAGAATACACCTACTTATCTTTCAGTGTAGAGGTTTAATTATCTGGGAGGTGTCCAGCCGGACATTTCCTCCTCATCAACATAACTCAACAATTAATTAATTATTTAACCCATTAACTAATTAATTACATCATAATTCATTAATAACCGCACAGCATTAATAAATTAAATCATCAGTCGTTAATAACTCAACAGCATTAACAAAATAATACATCAAGCAAATGCTTTTGTCCTGGGATCTCTGTCCCAGAACCGGTATGGCCTTTCTTAGTTGACCTTGTCTCCTGAAGGTCGAGTCTGTGCAGGTCTATCACAGGTTTGGTGGCAATCCACCCAGTAGTCTTTCCCCCAAAGATGAGCTGTGGAAAAAGAGTACCTTATTTCCGTGGCGATTTAGACCATGTCATCCTATTTAGAATGGCACCCAGCACTTCATCCCATAAATCTTCATGCTCCCGTAAGTGTGGATCAAGGCCCTCATATGCAACCCCTCCCCCTAGTAGATGGTTTTCCCCCACTAACAGGGTCGGATTTACAAAAGAGAAAAGAAGCGTCCATCAAATGTTCCGCTTGTACTTCAGATTGGTACAAATGCAATGGCCTCATTTACAATGCGTCGTATCACTCTCGGTTGGGCATGCAAAATAAACACGTAGTGACATCACAATTCCACAAGTAATTCCACAACTACCACAATCAGGTAACTATAAAGCATTCCTACATAGAGGTGTAACAGCACTGTCACCCTCACATAGTAACCACTTCACTACACGTCCTGGTGGAAATAACACAACACCTTGGTTCCTGGAATTCACAGCGCACCATCTATCTAATGCATAGATTACAACACTATCTAGCTAACACAGAACGCATCACTCGCTAAGGCAGATAACTCATCACTAGCTATGCAACTAATATCACACAGCCTAACTATTGTTAAGGATTCAACACAGCTCTAGCTATTCAATCAATAAACAAGCAGGTTAACAGTTGTTACAGATACGGTTATTAGATTGACCAAGCTATATGTCACACTAAACTCAGAGAGGGTTGGCTGAAAAGCCTGGATAGAAGATGTACAATGCCGAATGAGAGAGGTGAGAAGATCTACAGGTGATGGGCCATCATAATGAAGTATGTGATCTCTGTTCGTGCCACGTCCAGTCATAGCTAACCACTCACCCAGTGAACCTCCGGTGCAAAGGAACTCCAAGGCGTAGACCACGAGTCTTCTCCTTCCACTGTGAGTATGATATTGGACTGGTCAGGCGTATGTCTGATACCTGACTGGCACTTCAACAAAGTTCGCTGGTCATCCCTCGATGATGGAATCACTCGCACCAGATTTCACCCTACTGATGAATGGAAAGTACTGCTGTACCATATAATATAAGAGCCTGGTGGCTCTTTGGCATCTCAAAGTCAACTGGATGAACTATTCTGCAAACATAAGACTGGAGCGTTGGCTCCATTAACTAACACTGTCACTATTCAATAACTCCAACTTAGGAATGTAATGACTCAGCACATTAGCAATGTCACAGTTTAACAACACCACTTTAGGAGTATAATGACTCAGCACATTAGCAATGTCACAGTTTAACAACACCACTTTAGGAGTATAATGACTCAGCACACTAGCATTATCACTGTTCAGAACACCAACTAAAGAATGTGGTGACTCAGCATACTAGCATTATCACTGTTCATCAACAGCACCTAGGAAATTGGCAGCTCCCTACCAAAACATGGATGTTCCTCAGATGTTCATGAAAATAGCAGACTACTGTTGTGGTTCACTGACCAAGTTCAAGGTTTCTGAGATGATCACAAATGTAGATCCACACAGAAGTTAGATGAATCACTATACATTTGACATCACTAAGACCCAGCTAGGACTGAAACATATTTAAACTGGCTAGAGTAGTTGCTGTTCCACACAAATTCACAACAACCAATTCAACTTGACTATAGATCATCAAGGAAACACATATTCATAGAAGTATCACTCAGAGTTCTCATAGGAACACCTGTTACCTTACAGACATGAATAAGAGAAGCATCAGTCCTAGACCCCATCTGGATCTGTTGACCAAATCTTCGTTGGACTCGTAGCACTTGTCTTAGCTTAGACACACCTTGAACTTATTAAAACTCCTGTTTCTCATTTATGTTGACTCTGACAGATTCATGTGACCGCTCCCAGTATTGCCCCAAAACATCACATTGACTGGCACTGGAACGAGCTGGTCCAATTGAGTTCATGGTATAACTAGAATCTCCATCATATAAACAGATCCTCAAACAAGGACGTCGGCGAGAGTACTCGGCTACAACTGCGACTAACATGCACATCAACAATCATCACATGCATCAATACATAATATGACACAATGATATAATATATCATCAATACAGTAGAACATCTCTCCTACCAAGGAGGTACATGCATGAGAGTGCCTTAGTGAGCAAGTAGATAGTCAAGTAACTCTTCTGGGCAACATCTGGCCCAATAACACCAGAGTAGTCTGTCTGACTCTGTCATAGGATCCTACTACCTGGTGTTATTCCATTACTCCATTTCTTCTCCTCCAACAACTGTAGAATACACCAACTTATCTTTCAGTGTAGAGGTTTAATTATCTGGGAGGTGTCCAGCCGGACATTTCCTCCTCATCAACATAACTCAACAATTAATTAATTATTTAACCCATTAACTAATTAATTACATCATAATTCATTAATAACCGCACAGCATTAATAAATTAAATCATCAGTCGTTAATAACTCAACAGCATTAACAAAATAATACATCAAGCAAATGCTTTTGTCCTGGGATCTCTGTCCCAGAACCGGTATGGCCTTTCTTAGTTGACCTTGTCTCCTGAAGGTCGAGTCTGTGCAGGTCTATCACAGGTTTGGTGGCAATCCACCCAGTAGTCTTTCCCCCAAAGATGAGCTGTGGAAAAAGAGTACATTTCCGTGACGATTTAGACCACATCATCCTATTTAGAATGGCACCCAGCACCTCATCCCATAAATCTTCATGCCTCCCGTAAGTGTGGATCAAGGCCCTCATGTGCAACCCCCTCCCCCTAGTAGATGGTTTTCCCCCACTAACAGGGTCGGATTTACAAAAGAGATAAGATGAAGAGTCCATCAAACGTTCCGCTTGTATTTCGGATCAGTACAAATGCAACGGCCTCGTTTAAAATGTGTCGTATCACTCTCAGTCGGGCATGCAAAATAAAAACGTAGTGACATCACAATTCCACAGGTAATTCATAACTACCACAATCAGGTAACTACAAAGCATTCCTACATAGAGGTGTAACAGCACTGTCACCCTCACATAGCAACCACTTCACTACACGTCCTGGTGGAAATAACACCTTGGTTCCTGGAATTCGCAGAGCACCATCTATCTAACGCATAGATTACATCACTATCTAGCTAACACAGAACGCATCAATCACTTGCTAAGGCAGATAACTCATCACAAGCTATGCAACTAATATCACACAGCCTAACTATTGTCAAGGATTCAACACAGCCCTAGCTATTCAATCAATAAACAAGCAGGTGAACACAGTTGTTACACATGCCATTATTAGATTGACCAAAGCACACTCACAAGTAGCAGTGTTAGATTCGTAGCAAATATCCTGCTCTAACAATCACTGTGAATATTATCAACATAGCAACGTTAGTCATATTTCCTACAATAACGCCTGTTTTAAAGGACTCATCATGTACTTCTAACTACACACTCAGCAGTGTCAGCGCGAACAAACACTTGTACAAACAGTGGGCCGCTGACCCAGATAGTCACTAGCCGATCAATAACGCTAATTATGTATTCATACAGTCGGGGCAGAAATCAATCGTGTGTCAGTAACAATAATTTATGCAGACGGCGCTTCGCTAAGAACAGATTCTAAGTACTTTATCATTTACCTTGCTTTAAGAATCACTGCAATTATCAGCTGCCTTGGTGTCATGCCGTGGCAAGCATCAATAGACATCAATTCTCTACAGTCATGATATTGCGGCCATGTTTGTTGACATATGGATGGCGACTGAAACCAACTGAGCTATTGTGTGAAGTTTTTAATCCTCCTCGACCTCTGGTCATCTCATGTTTCACGGAGAATACCAGATCCCCGTGATATCTATGTGGATTGATGTCCTACGTGACTGCTATCATCACGTACACTCTCCGGATCTTTCTCTCTCGACTTAAGAAATCTCTAGAAAAGACGAATTTTGCTGGGGTTTCCCCAAGCTATTTTAAGATCAGACGGGAGTCCACTCACCTAGCTACGACTGATAGGATATTTCGCCGAGTGAAGACAAGTGACCTGGGTGGTTTTGTCACAGTTGGTGCTTTGAAAAGACTAATGAAAGCAATACGTTATATTCAACTATAAGCAGGAGATAATGTTCTTTGGTCATGTAATGAGGACTGTCTCTGAGGTAAAGAGGTTGAGGCAGATGAGGATAAATATTACTGGATGGCCTAAGACAGTGGCAAACAGGAATAACAACAAAACTGATCCAGAACACCAGGGATATATGTAAGCCAACACATGGGCAGAGTACATGATGACGACGATTAATGTACATGTTTTGTAAATACTTACAGAGGAAATTAAGGCAATGAGTGCTGGTATGCAGCCTTGCTGCAGCAGTATGTTCCTATGTTTACTGGAATCTGCAGCCATATTTCCAACTGCCCAAGCACATAGTTCCTAGTAATATAAAGACATGTGTGGGAACAAAGACACAACTCCGGCAACAGATCGTGTTAAAAATAAACATTTTCCTATAAGAACCCTTTTATATGCCTTAGGCACACTTGGTATATGATGCTAAACAATATTTTTATAGACTGATTGGCACTCTGTGGGTGATGTGATCGGTATCACAATGGCCGTCTTTATTTCCCAAAATATTTCCTGGACCGTCTTTCAGTAGTTTTGTATTATTTCTAATTTCTTCATTAGATTATTTTTCACAGTTGATATCCAGTTCCACTTCTGCCGGCTGGATGTCAGGTGGGTTGTGTGGCTCGGTCGATTCAGAAGATCCTTACAGTATTTAGCCAATCTATTCATTTGATCTTTAATGTTGGTGAGAACTTTTCCTTTACTATTTTTGTTTATATCATCATGTATAGATGATCTAAATTTCTTAATACATATATGATATTTTTGGTTTTCTGTTTTGTAGTTGAGTTATGCCCATGTGGCTTTATGACTGATTCACTGCATAAAAATTGGTGAATAATTCTACAGTTTCATTTATTACCCCTAGTCCATGGTTCCAAATGTCTTTGTAACCAGTATTATCTAATCCTATTTTGGCATCTAGGTCACCCTTAAAAATATTGATACTGTCATTTCTTAGACTACCAATTATGTTTCGAAGTTTCTTGTAAAATTCCCCCTTTATTTTTTTCATTTGTTGGTGCATAACACTGAATCATATTAATGTGTATTTTCTTTCTGACAGATCTAAATCTTGCCGTTATTCTAGAACTCACTGCTTCCCACTCTAATGCTTTCTTTGCCTCTGTGGATAACATTAGGGCCACTCCTTCAGTCTGGAGAAGTTTCATCTTTATGGCCTGAGTTATTTCACCAGTGCTTAGATGTTCACCTGTTCTAGTCCATCTTGTTTCACACAATCCCAAGATGCTAGTATTATATTTCATTTCTGCTGTCACCTGCGCTGTCTTATCAAATATATAGTTTTACCATTCCAGTGCCAATCCTCTTTTTCCCAGGTGAAAGAAATTTAATCAGCACCCTGGACTCCTTGAGGCTTTCTCAGCAATGCATCATAACTCTTTTATAAGAGCTTGATTTCCTTGTGGTAGCTGAGTAACTATTCTTTATGTGACTTGTTCATGGTTTGTCGGTGGATTTGTGTCAACTTTTCAACATGATTGTGTAGCCTACCCCAAGCACAAAACTTCACTGGCTGCCTTTTATGACATGGCTGATAGGGTCCAGTGTTACTATTCTTTGCTTCCCGTACAGGTCCCGATAGCACACAGGTGGAATCCTTAGTCACCTCTTACGACATGCAAGGTGTTACTATTCTTTGCTTCCTCGTAGGGCCATGGATGATGTGCTATATGGTTATAGAAAGTATTGGTCTAAGCCTATTTTGAGGGAGCCACAGTAGTGCAGTGGCAAGGATGCTTGCCTGAGAACCTGATGGTCATGAGTTGAAATCCTGATCAAGGTGGGGGATTAAAATAATGTTCTGGGAAGTAAAGGCTGTTATCGTAATATTAACCACATCACCCATCTAGGGTCAACAGGTCTCTAAATATGGGACTAGCACCACGTACTGAGTTTGCTTTCAAGCATGGAAAAAAGTCTTTTAATCATTTATAAAACATTTAAATTTTCCTTAATGGTATCTAAACAAGGTGAATCTATGTTTAAACTCTCGCTGTCACTAACCTTGCTATGATGGTTGGTTTGTGATAAACCCTCCTGGAGGATTCAGTTTTATACTCTTAAGTCTGATATATGGCATTCAGGTCATCTGACTCTGAAAAGACTATCGGCATGATGTTAGGGTAGAGACTTTTCTCCTGATCCGATACCAAAGTACAGTCTCCACAGGACTATATTACCAAGCTCTCATTCTCCCTTCAAATTCAGAGACCAGTGGGGTATGCAAAACTAGTACCGAAACTTCACATCAAGGAGAGTAACCAGGTCATGATTAAGCACAGCACACATCCACCAGCTGAAACTTGGGGGCCAAAGGTGGACATTTTTCCTATACAGGTTTATCACACTTCACAATCATTTACCACAGACCTGCATTTGTGGGTCAGAACCTTGCAGGAACTGTATCAGAAGAGGAGATAACTGCATCATGCTCCTAGCACTCAGGGAGGCCGCTGCCGACAGATTGATGGCACACCATGCAGCTGCATGCAAGACTGCTGTATCGGTTGATAGAAGACAGCTCTGCAAGGCTTGCAAGCCTTCATTTCTATCAAACAAAAATTGTGTTTTAATTAGTTTGTAATAATGATTTTTGTGAAAAGTAAGTAAAGAACAATCTGCTAAATAGACAAACAGAACAGCAGTAAAGCTAATAAACTTCTGAAGAATGGGAAAGCTGCTGGCCCACATGGCATCCCAGTAGAGGCTGTAAAGTTAATATAAACATCTCAACTAAATTACTGCACAAATTATTTAGCAGCATCTGGGAAGCTGAAGAAATACCAGCTGACTAGAAAGAAGCTGACAAAGAATAGGGACCTAAAAGAGTATGAAAATTATACAGACAAAACAGAAGCCTAAAGTGTGACAGAATTAAATGTGGAGCTCATGGAGAAAGCTAAAATACTGGTGAATCAAGAGGTGAAGAGAGAAAGATGGCATTGAATACGACATCTGAGAAAACCTGAGAACAGTATAGCTAGAAAGGCCTTTATCTAGAATCCACTGGGCAAAAGAAATTGAGGAAGACCTAAAACCATTAAAAAGAGAAGTATAGACAGAAGACATTAATATGGGGAGGATATGGATGGAGCTGCATGGGATAGCTAAGGATAGGACAACTTGGAGTGAGTGGGTTGGGGGAGGGGGGGGGGGGTGTGTGTCTATGCCGCAATGGAGGATAGAGGGTGAAAGAAGAAGTGAGGAAAACAAGACTAATCACTAATAAATTAGTTTAAAAAACACATATGATCTAATAAAGAAATAGAGACTCAATAATCTAATAAAGAAAACAGGCCTAAGAAACTAATAATACTGTAAATAAAATAGATTGATGAATCTAATAATGCAATGAATAAAGTAAGATTTATGAATCTAAAGAATCAGTAAAGAAAATATTTATGAATCTAAAAGTATAATGAAGAAAACAGACATATGAATCCAATCTAGTGAAGAAAATAGTAATAAATAGACATAAATCTAATCTAGTAAGAATACAGGCAAGAATATAATAGTCAAGTAAAGAAATACTTATGAATCTAAAAAAATAGTCAGGGGAAAAACTGTATATTTAGTCAAACTTAGTTACTAAATGAAGAAAACATGTACCTAAGAAAGATCCGGGCATTGTTGGGATCTCGAGCAAAACATGTCCGAAGTACAGTCAGTTCTTCTAGGTTTTTACTCTGTTTCAGCAACTTTGTTGCTTGCGTTATCTAAATGAATTAAAATATGCAACAATCAACAAGATGGTAAAAAGTTATATAATTTTCATTGCTTTCATCATTACCAGAGTATTATCATTTTATGAAGGTTATATCAATATTTGTTTTCCTTATATACTTTCATACATCAACAAGAATATATCCAAAATAGCAGCTGTCAACTTGACTTCAAAGATTGCCTTGAAATTGTGTGGATGTAGGCCAAAATAGTTTTAAAGCAGCACCTGCACCCTGCATATAAAGTAAAAATTGAAAAACAAACTACAGAAAATTGGAGGGTGGGGAGGGAGGGGGGTGGTGATTGGTTGAGGAGAGAAGAGAGAAAGAGGAACTCTTCTGAATCTAAAGCATGGGGCAAAGAAAACATTCAGCAGTGAATTGAATATTCTCAAATAACTTCAGAACAGAGATCAAGGACTTAAAAAGTCCAGCAAAATGCTGTTGACAGATAAACAAAGTGAAACACATAGCTCTCTTCACAGATGTGAAGTCAGTTGTTTCATTACTGCAGAGAGAAACAGTGCAGACCTAAGAACAGCACTTCATGGACAATGCCAGCAATCCAAAAGGGGTTGTAATACAGTGGATCCCCTCACACTGCAACATATCTGAAAGTGTTGACTAACACACTGGCAAAGCAAGGTGGAAGACTACCTCAGCCTGATATAGACATAACCTATGATAAGGCCATGAGATTTATCAGAAGCAATTATAGAACCAAGTTGGAATCAAAGCATCCAGGCCAACAGAAAGATGGTGTAACTACTTATTCCACTGAGAATAAGGAGTAATCTTCAGACTCTGCACAGGACACAACAGGCTGAAATAGCAAGTGTTTAATAAACTAAAGATAGAAGATACTGATGAATTCAACTGTGAACGTGGTTAAATGACAGCTAAACATTTGTTGCAGGAGTGTCCAACATATGCAGAACAGGGAAAACTATTCTAGCCTACACACTCCATTTGAAGACAAAAATCTATGGAGATGTTAACAAGCTCAAGTTGACTGCTCTCTTTGGATGTATTTAGGCTGGTGATTGAAGATGTACAAAGTAGGAGGTCTTTTTTCTACACAATCATCTGTTATGAAACTGATGTCTACCGAATTACCTTCTACCTTCTTATATTATATATTAGCATATATAAATACACACCTTATGCAATAAATCCATGTTGCTAGGGGTTCGATTAAGAATACCTGTATATCACATAGTCCGTTTTATCATGTGGCTTTGAATCTTTGACTGGCACCTTACCGTCATGACAGATGATAAATTATATGTCTCCATAGCCCAAAACCCGGGCTGAATTTAGAGACTGTTGCCACTTAACACCAAGATTTCTGGATCAAGACAAGTTGTAGAAGCTGCCAGATCAGCAAAGCAATGCTCTAACTGTCTGGCTGTAGGAACTTCCATCCTAGTCCAGTTTTCAAGGCTGGTCAGCCCAACCATGACATTTAGTCTTTAGGTTGCATTTCCTCGCACCAGGATAAGGTTTGCACCCTCCCAGTTGTGCACCTCTGCCCGAAGCCGCTGGCACAATGTGGGGTGTTTGGTTAGGTGAGTGCTGCCAAACATATAGTACTAACAGAAAGCAGGTAGTACTGTGTCATATGGTAGCTCAGTCATATCTGACTAAGACCCCACCATGAGACTGAGAATCCTGGGCAATTAGTAGACAAGCAAACTTCTCTTGAGGCCTCAGAGATGTGGTTTTACAGAATGCTACAAAACTCCTTGGACAGCTGGAGTAATCTAAATGTTTTCAAAAAGGATAAGACATAAAGACAGCTTATCACAAAAAGAACAATTTCATTTGTGGGTGGGGGGGGGGGGGGGGGGGGGGGGCACACAGGAGAAGACAAAAACTGCACTATGTTATGTATATTTGACAACTTGAAATTTGTGTGGAAAGGAAGATAGGAAGACAGAAGATTCTTGACAGCCTTTTGTCATATCACAGAAGGGTGTCAGCATACAAACTGATAAATGCTGTTGGAGATAGCAAGATGTGGAAAAGCATGATTGCCCATGTCAGCCTGCAACACACTTGAATATATAAATGCAATGTAGTTCAGTATTCCTACAAAACTGTGCAGGTTCTGATTAACACAGTTTGAATAATAGTAATACAGACAACTTACATCTATCACCAACACCTATGTGGCTCTGGATACAGTTTGGTGCATATCTCTTACAGAACATAGCAGTCAACTCCAGCATTTTTGGGCTGTTTGTGATTCCTGGGCAAGTTTATATTCAGTAGTTTGCCACTGCTTTCTGAACATCCAGCACTCAGATCATTGTATGGAAACCAACGCAAGGCGGTCTGCTTCCAAATCGCCTGCTGATGTGTTTCAAATGTGGTATGAGGGATTATGAATTGCATTCGTAACCCCTTCACCAAGGAGCCAGATAAAGGTTTAATTTAAAACAGACAAATTATTGATTCATGGACAAATATAAGGTTGTTCTCTCTCTCTCTCTCTCTCTCATAAAATGTAAGTTGTGGATGCTGATTGATTCAGTAACACATTGATTGTATATATGTTGGATTTGTCCACTCATACAACACTTCTTGTTGGAACCACACTTGAATCCAAACTCAAATATGTTTTTGCCTTCTGTTATTGTTTGTCATTAGCCAGCAGTTCTTCAAACTATTTCCCTTGTCCATCATGAGCGGTGTTCCAACAACTGGTGATCTTGAAGCCAACAATTCACTTGTTATCTCCCACTCCAGCATAATGTGGTCAGTACTTCCATGTAAGCCTTTGTAAGAAAGAAGTGTTTATACTCAGAACCCACTCATGCCACATTTGTTGATTATGAACTCTTTGAATATGGACAGAACAGTACAATGATTGAACAGGTGCCTCACATACCTACCATCCACCTCAAAGCCACTATGATCACAGCCACCTATTTCTATTCTGGAGATTGTAGACCTATCGAGTACCCACTATCCAACTCAAAGCTACTGATCACAGCCACCTCTATTTTCATATTGAAGATTGTAACCTCTAGGCTCCATTCTGCTCAGCAATGACTTTACCTTTGAGTCCAACTGAGAATTCCCTAGCAAATTTTGTCCAAGATGAAATAATCATCAGTATATGCTATTACATCATTTCTGTCTGCATTTTCAGTTAATTGTTAGACCACCAATTCTGTCAACCAACTACACCACTCTCTGCCCAATGTAATTATGACTTGATGGAATAGCCTTTTGTGCCTGTAAATACATTTTTCTGAGTTAACACATCCGGTGTACTGAAGCTAATTAGGTAGTTGTAGATACAATAACTAGATGAAATAACATATTTAAGTATGCATGAAAGGACAAATCCAATGTGTTTACAACCAGTGTGTTACGATAGCTGCTGAGTGTTGAGGTGGTGCATCTATGAGTTTGCCCAGTAAGCTTTGATGATGATTATTAGATCAATCAATCATTCAATCTCTGGATTAAACATTATTACTGAGGATCAACATGGCCAAATAGCTAAGAGTGATTTAGCTTAAACTTCCAGTGTACTGAAGCTAATCAGGTTCAACTCCTACACAAGTCAGTTGGGACTTCTTGCTTGACTTGGGGATGTAAATTACAAGTACCTTAGAAGTCGGAATGGATTCACCTGATGGCGATGGACTTTGGTAATAGTGAAAGCTAATCCACATGCAAAAATCAGTCTAGTGCACTTTCCAGTAGTAGCAAATTAATAGCATGTGTATGGACTACACTTGAGTTCAAAAGTGAGCGAAAACTAAAACAAAAACTTGCTAAGATTGCTGTTACAAGATGAATTAACTATAAATGATGGATCTTTTGCAGGGGTTTGTCTAATGCCAGCAAGTAAAACCTGCCTCAGCTGTCTGGATCATATCAATGAAACATTTAGTATGCAAGCAAGGGTGTAGTTTTGAGATTCAAACCAACACAGTGGCACAATCTTGCTGCTTATTATCTTAATAAATGCACTACTGGTCTACTCAATGATTCTGCCCCATGAGAATTGAAGTTTGAACCTGAAAAGGACTGGCATCTGTCAGAGTGAGGTTGTTTTTGTAGAGACTACTTTCATGAATCAAAACTGAAGTACCAACTAAACAATGTGTTGCATTGCTTCTTATTCCTCTCTCCTAACTCAGAAACCAATGTGGTATGCAATAAATCTCTAACATTCTCTGCCTCTTCCTCCTGTACACACGAACAGACTGTTGTTCACTGATCTCTTGATGTTATCTTACCACTTGTATTTCTGTCAACCTCTTGCTCACCTGCCTTCAATTCTTACCTCCATCTTTCCATTCAGTTTTTACCAGTGCAATAAATACAAAACAATACAGATCTTCCTTGTCACAGTTATAACTGAGATTCTTGATCCCCGCCATGAGATGTCACTCTGTATCTCTTGTCATATTGTATATGGACAGAACAAGTAAAGGATCCTTTTACATGTCTGAAGGTGTAGGTCAGCATGGCCCAATGGATAAGAACGCATGTTCTTAAACATTTGGTGTGCTGATGCCGGGGTCAGGGATTCAACCCCTACACCAGACAGTTGGACTAAAATGTTGATCTATCGTCCTTGACAGGGGATGTAAATTACAAGTACCTCTGAAGTCAGAGTGATTTTGCCTCATGGCAAGGGACACTTAATAGGGAAAGCTAATCCACACATAAAATTCAGTCCAGCACCATTAGAAGTGTGAATGGACTACACTTGAGTTCAAAGCGAGTGAGCACCAAATAAAGTCTGAAGGTGCAGTGGACGTGTGTTGCTAGACCCATGCCCATGTTTATACAAATCCGCACTCTGGGGCAGTGGTCTGTATCAAGCCGGTCAACTTTACTTCACAAGCTATTTTTGGTACGAATTGTTAGCTTACATTACAACTTGGGAGCGCAGGTAGATTTTTTAAATACGCCATGGCGCGGATAGGAACCTATGATGACAACTCGGCCGGCAGGTAAGAATCTACCACTACGCTACCCTGACTCCCATGGACAGAAATTATGTCCTTAATTAATGGAAGGCGCTATGACCATTGTGTTTCTTGGACCAACATCTTCTGCAACTGAGAAAACTATTCTGAAAAAATCATCATCATTGATCATATTCATATAAAATAAAATTAAAATTTTTTATTATAATAAAATATTAAAATGGGATTTTCGGCGATGAAACTAAAACTTTTCACTTCTAAATGTTGACAGAAAATATATGTCATGTATTAATCAGACACACGGTTATAACAAGAACAAAACAAATTACTTTAAACAGAAGTTTTAGCTGCAAGTTTGATTTGATTGAGATTCTGTGTCCCCTTATATTTGTAGAGATCTTCACGAGCAGACGTTGCCATGATGCCGCTAGAACAGTCTGGGATTGTACAAAACTGTGACGAAATATCACGAAACAAAATGTTTCCCTTTGTGAGCACAAGTCAAGGCACGGATAAAAATAAAATCAACACTAACTAGAATGAGTAGCACGTGAATGGCCTACGCTTAAGTTCATATCAAGCGAACGATTAAACAGAAAGAAAAAAAAAACATTTCCAGTGGTTAGGCTGTGGAAATGTCAATAATATAGAAGAACAGGGGTAATGTAGCTTGATAGAAGAAAATTGCGGAAAACAAAGGTCGTCTGTGTGAGTTTAAGTTTAATTTAAGTATCGGGTTCTGTGCAGTGTTGCCATTTTGACGCTTTTCGCACCAAATATAGTCCTTTTTCAAGTCACTTAGTGCCAAAATTTTGCATTTAGCGCGGCCGCGCGAATTTGGTGCTTCAGAATATTTTTTGGTGCTTTTTAGTGCTTTTTTTTTGGGGGGGGGGGGGGGGGGGGGGGTAAAAATTACTTAAAATCATTTTGGGAACATTAAAAAGCCGAATCCGAACTGAAGCGAGGGAGTAAAACAGTCTTAGTACATTACCGCGCAATAATCAGGTAATTTAACTCCCTTTAATACGATTTAGTTGAAGTGAGTGACTGGAGCGCGCAGGCAATATGCAATGCGTTAAAAGATTGTTTAAACAAGAATGGACTTGAGTTGCAAAGACTAGTTGCACTCGGCACTGACAATGCATCTGTCATGACAGGTGTAAACAATGGAGTATATACAAAATTAAAATCCGAAGTTCCTCATCTGCTACTAGTTAGGTGTGTATGTCATTCCCATCAGCTGGCAGTGTCACAGGCTGCAGCTGCTTGTCTGCCCATGAACATAGAGTTCGTGATTAGAGAAACATATGACTGGTTTTCTCACTCAAGTCTTCGTCAAGCAAAGTACAGGGAGCTTTTTGCTTCAATAAATGATGGAGTTCCGGTACAATGGTGACAAAATGACGAGTTACTTTTCGGAGGGACGCTATTTAGTGTTTTCCTTTGGATTTCGTGTGATTTCCTTTGGATTTCCTGTGAATAGTGTTTTCCTGTGGATTATGTGATGTTATTTTGTGTTCTTTGATTGGAAGTTTTCAAAAGAAGCCACGGTAGGCAGGTGGTAGATGAAATTTTGAGGGCAGCCGACAGATATTTGTTGGTCATGGTCTCGAGTTTCACGACGGCAGGCAGAGGAGCTCTTCCTGAGTCAATGGCTGCGGTCTTCGACCAGTAAGGTCACTGCCATAGAGGAAAGCAATGACAAACTACCTCTGTAAAAGTGCCTAGTACATCATGATTAGCTTAAAGACTGATCATCGCAAGACAAGGACAGAGACGTTAAAATTAGCAACTTGGAACGTTAGGACGTTAAACGACGACGAAAAATTAGAGAACATAAAACAAGAAATTGAAAGGGAAAAAATTAATAATTTAGGTATGTGCGAAACGAGATGGACAGGAGCAGGCATCAAGATAGATGAAGATTTCAAGATTATTTATTCTGGAGGTGTAGATCGTCATAGGGGAATGACAATTATTTTGGACCGGAAAGCATCAAAATCTGTTCAAGGATATTGGGCCGTGTCGGACAGAGTTCTACTAGTTAAATTAAGTGGCAGACCTTTTAGCATAAATATTATTCAAGTATATGCCCCAACAGGAGAATCCAGTGAAGATAGTGTAGAAGAATTTTATAATGACATAGAGTCTGCATTAAAGAAATGTAAAAATTCAGAAATAAACATCATAATATAGAACTTCAATGCAAAAGTAAGAAATCAAGGGGATAGATACACAGTAGGAAACTATAGTTTAGGAGAGAGAAATGAAAGAGGATACAGACTCGTAGAGTGGGCAAAAGAACAGGAAATGATTGTAGGAAACACCTGGTTTAAGCAACACCCTAGAAGATTATGGACATGGAGGAGTCCTGATAGCAGGATTAGAAACCAGATTGACTACATTCTCATTAGCAGAAGATTTAGAAACGCGCTAACAGTAGCAAAAACAGTTCCCAGTGCTGATTGTTATAGTGACCACAGATTACTCACAGGAACATTGAGGATAAAGTTGAAGAAAGTCAAGTATACAACAGGAAACACTAAATATGATTTGTGTACATTGAGTAATGACAAGGAAATACAAAACAAATTCAACATAGAAGTACAAAACAGATTTGAAATATTGTCTGATCTAGAGATCCTATTCCAGGATGTGGATGATCAATGGGAAACGTTGAAGAATTCAATCAATGTGGCTGCAGAAACAACTATTCCAAAATTAAAGGTGGGTCGTAAGAAATGGATGACTGAAGAAATTTTACACCTCATGGAAACAAGAAGACTCAACAAAAATAATTCTGTCAAATATGAAGAAATTCACAGACAAGTCAGAATATTATGTAAGGAGGCAAAAGAAGCATGGCTTGAGGAAAAGTGCTTAGAAATTGAAAACAAACACAACAGTCAAAATACCAAATTAGTGCACAAAAGAATTCAGGAACTTACTAATAAAAGAACAAGTACATCAACAGGGTGTCTAAAAACTAACGATGGCAAAATCATAATAGAAAAAGAGCAGATTCTACATGTATGGACAGATTATGTGAAACACCTTTATGATGATAACAGAGACGAACAGTATGATATTACATTTAATAATGAAGGACCGCCAATTTTGGAGATGGAGGTTCACCCACATCAGCCATTGAGTGCCAGTTGGGAACATATTCACCCACATCAGCCATTGAGTGCCAGTTGGGGACATATTCACCCACATCAGCCATTGAGTGCCAGTTGGGGACATATTCACCCACATCAGCCATTGAGTGCCAGTTGGGGAGATATTCACCCACATCAGCCATTGAGTGCCAGTTGGGGACATATTCACCCACATCAGCCATTAAGTGCCAGTTGGGGAGATATTCACCCACATCAGCCATTGAGTGCCAGTTGGGGACATATTCACCCACATCAGCCATTGAGAGCCAGTTGGGGACATATTCACCCACATCAGCCATTGAGTGCCAGTTGGGGACATATTCACCCACATCAGCCATTGGGTGCCAGTTGGGGACATATTCACCCACATCAGCCATTGCGTGCCAGTTAGGGACATATTCACCCACATCAGCCATTGAGTGCCAGTTGGAGACATATTCACCCACATCAGCCATTGAGTGCCAGTTGGGGAGATATTCACCCACATCAGCCATTGAGTGCCAGTTGGGGAGATATTCACCCACATCAGCCATTGAGTGCCAGTTGGAGACATATTCACCCACATCAGCCATTGAGTGCCAGTTGGAGACATATTCACCCACATCAGCCATTGAGTGCCAGTTGGAGACATATTCACCCACATCAGCCATTGAGTGCCAGTTGGAGACATATTCACCCACATCAGCCATTGAGTGCCAGTTGGAGACATATTCACCCACATCAGCCATTGAGTGCCAGTTGGAGACATATTCACCCACATCAGCCATTGAGTGCCAGTTGGAGACATATTCACCCACATCAGCCATTGAGTGCCAGTTGGAGACATATTCACCCACATCAGCCATTGAGTGCCAGTTGGGGACATATTCACCCACATCAGCCATTGAGTGCCAGTTGGGGACATATTCACCCACATCAGCCATTGGGTGCCAGTTGGAGACATATTCACCCACATCGGCCATTGAGTGCCATTTGGGGACATATTCACCCACATCAGCCATTGAGTGCCAGTTGGAGACATATTCACCCACATCAGCCATTGAGTGCCAGTTGGAGACATATTCACCCACATCAGGCATTGAGTGCCAGTTGGGGACATATTCACCCACATCAGCCATTGAGTGCCAGTTGGAGACATATTCACCCACATCAGCCATTGAGTGCCAGTTGGAGACATATTCACCCACATCAGCCATTGAGTGCCAGTTGGGGAGATATTCACCCACATCAGCCATTGAGTGTCAGTTGGGGACATATTCACCCACATCAGCCATTGAGTGCCAGTTGGGGACATATTCACCCACATAAGCCATTGGGTGCCAGTTGGGGACATATTCACCCACATAAGCCATTTAGTGCCAGTTGCAGACATATTCACCCAAATCAGCCATTGAGTGCCAGTTGGGACATATTCACCCACATCAGCCATTGAGTGCCAGTTGGAGACATATTCACCCACATCAGCCATTGAGTGCCAGTTGGAGACATATTCACCCACATCAGCCATTGAGTGCCAGTTGGGGACATATTCACCCACATCAGCCATTGAGTGCCAGTTGGGGACATATTCACCCACATCAGCCATTGGGTGCCAGTTGGGGACATATTCACCCACATCAGCCATTGAGTGCCAGTTGGAGACATATTCACCCACATCAGCCATTGGGTGCCAGTTGGGGACATATTCACCCACATCAGCCATTGAGTGCCAGTTGGGGAGATATTCACCCACATCAGCCATTGAGTGCCAGTTGGAGACATATTCACCCACATCAGCCATTGAGTGCCAGTTGGAGACATATTCACCCACATCAGCCATTGAGTGCCAGTTGGAGACATATTCACCCACATCAGCCATTGAGTGCCAGTTGGAGACATATTCACCCACATCAGCCATTGAGTGCCAGTTGGGAGACATATTCACCCACATCAGCCATTGAGTGCCAGTTGGAGACATATTCACCCACATCAGCCATTGAGTGCCAGTTGGAGGACGTATTCACCCACATCAGCCATTGAGTGCCAGTTGGGGACATATTCACCCACATCAGCCATTGAGAGCCAGTTGGGGACATATTCACCCACATCAGCCATTGGGTGCCAGTTGGAGACATATTCACCCACATCAGCCATTGAGTGCCAGTTGGGGACATATTCACCCACATCAGCCATTGAGTGCCAGTTGGAGACATATTCACCCACATCAGCCATTGAGTGCCAGTTGGGGACATATTCACCCACATCAGCCATTGAGAGCCAGTTGGGGACATATTCACCCATATCAGCCATTGGGTGCCAGTTGGAGACATATTCACCCACATCAGCCATTGAGTGCCAGTTGGGGACATATTCACCCACATCAGCCATTGAGTGCCAGTTGGAGACATATTCACCCACATCAGCCATTGAGTGCCAGTTGGAGACATATTCACCCACATCAGCCATTGAGTGCCAGTTGGGGACATATTCACCCACATCAGCCATTGAGTGCCAGTTGGAGACATATTCACCCACATCAGCCATTGAGTGCCAGTTAGGGAGATATTCACCCACATCAGCCATTAAGTGCCAGTTGGGGAGATATTCACCCACATCAGCCATTGAGTGCCAGTTGGGGACATATTCACCCACATCAGCCATTGAGTGCCAGTTAGTTCAAAATATATGGCTACCACCATATAACCAATATGGCTCAAAGTGACCTTTAATTTTTAACTACACAGAAACGACTTCATTTTTCATATGGTCTAGCTAACAGGCGGAAGGACTTTTCATAAGGCCTAACTAACAACAGATGGAAGTATGGCTAGCAGTGGTCTGGTGGACAGAAGCAGATAGTTACATTGTGTGTATTCCAAAACTGGTCATATAAGTATTATAAGACCCTTATATAGAACAGTGTTCTGAAACGGTAAGGCATATAACTTGAGATGTTGATTGGTGCTGTTCAGCAAAAAGATTATATTGTGTGTTATAATTCTTTGACTGCCGGTCTCTGTGGCTAAGGGCTTGCGGATGCGATTCATGAGCCCACTTACCTGCATTTGAAACACAGCTGCAACCGATTTGGCAGCAGACCGCCTCGCGCAGGGTTTTAACATGATGATATGGGCGCTGGTCATTCAGAAAGCAAAGGCAAACTACTGAACGTAAACTTGCCAAGACATCAAGAACAGCAGTAAAATGCTGGTGTTGACAGTGATGTCCTGTAAATAGGATATGCACACACACACACACATTTCTTTGACTGAGTAATTAGTTTTGAGTAATTAGAAATCAACATAACTGTCTGTCAGTTCATGTTTGTTTGATAACTAATTTCTTATTGATAAAGGATTTATATTTGTGCTAATTATATTTTAAAATATCATTCATGTTTTAAAAAAAAGTGTAAATGGGACATTACTGTCAAAAAATTAGTGTTATATTGTTGTCTAGTAGTTGCTCTTTGATTTATATTGTATTGTTGTTGTTGTTGTTGCCCTATTCTTCATAGTGTATTGTTGTCTAATGGCTGCTCTTTGCTTTATATTGTGTTGTCTCCTGGTTGCTCTATGATTTATGTTGTATTGTTGTTGTTGCCCTATTCTTCATATTGTATTGTTGTCGTTGTTGCCCTATTCTTCATGTTGTATTGTTGTCTAATGGTTGCTCTTTGCTTTATATTGTGTTGTCTCGTGGTTGCTCTATGATTTATATTGTATTGTTGTCTAATGGTTGCTCTTTGCTTTATATTGTGTTGTCTCGTGGTTGCTCTATGATTTATGTTGTATTTTTGTTGTTGTTGTTGCCCTATTCTTCATGTTGTATTGTTGTCTAATGGTTGCTCTATGATTTGTATTGTATTGTTGTCTAGTAGTTGCTCTATGATTTATGTTGTATTGTTGTCGTGATTGCCCTATTCTTCATATTGTATTGTATTGTCTAATGGCTGCTCTTTGCTTTATGTTGTATTGTTGTCTTGGTTGCTCTATGCTTTATGTGCTGAATACTTGTGATTGTTTTTGTGGACTTCACCTGTGGACCTGTCTTATCCCGTGGGCCTATCTGTCTTATCCTGTTGGCCTATATGTCTAATAAAACTCCTATCCTTAATGAGATCAGACATAATTACAGAGACTCAAACACAGGCGATGTGATGATCTATCTAACAGCTTTAATCAATCAGATAATGATGATGGATGTTGAACATACCTACTGACACGGCAAAGTTGAGATGTCTGCACAAGTGAAAACTAATTATGGCATGATATATCAAAACACCAGCTGGCGTAGAAGTATTATTGATAAAGGGTTGGGCTGATAGTCATGAGCGTGGTTGAAGAATCCACCTATTCTTCCATGCATACAGGTCTACAAAATGTGATGGATCTTTCATATCACAGACCGAAGGCAGGTTCCTGCTTCAGGAATGTTTTCTTTAATATCAGCGTGCTATCCCGCCTGACTACTGGACATCCACGTCAGTAACCAGCTGCTGCCTGTATCCACTAAAATAGACACCCTCAATTCACACACACGCACAGATCCTCGCTTTAAGTAGTGTTAGTGAAGTCGCTTGTTTTATGCCAAGGGAGACTATTTGTGTGCTATTTTATGCTAAGGGACACTATCCTAGTGGTGTTTTATGCCATGGGATACTATCATCCACATGGCATGAGACACGCTTCACTGGGCAAGAATGAACACCAGTTGTCCCAATCTTTAGAAACATCTTTTCTGTGCTTATGAATTTTGACCAGCAATGCACAGAGTGGAATCCTGTTGCCGTAATTCAGAGATCAATGCCCTCCCAATGATCAATGACAACTGTGACAATGAGGATGTAGTTATACCAAACAGACGAATCGGTTGTTTAGGGAATGTAGTTATGTCAGACATAGACGAATCGGTTGTTAAGTGAATGTAGTTATACCAGAATCAGACAAATCGGTTGTTAAGTGAATGTAGTTATACCAGACATCAGACAAATCGATTGTTAAGTGAATGTAGTTATACCAGACACAGATGAATCGGTTGTTCAGCATCAAAGGTGCCATGGACTTTTTAAGCATAGTCGTATGGTAAAAATGTTTCAGAGTCACAGATGCCTTTGCTATATCCACAAGCTATATCATGACAATGGAAGTTTTAGCAGTAGCAATAGCATTACATTGGCTTGTGTTGCAAAACTACATCCATGCTTTCATACTTCGTTATCCACTGAGCATGATGAAGAAGGTTGAGGACTATCTTTGCCCACCCCACAGGCATTGATTGATTCCATGGAGAATTCAAGTTATTTCTATTTTTCTACCACGATACTCAGGTCTTGTGGGCAATACAATAGCGGAAAGGCTGGCCAGCTTCCTCTAACAGCAATAACGGCAAAGGCAATATCAGCAATATGAATGAGGTTTACTTGACCAGGATGGCAAATGTTGTTTCGTTAACAGACACATTTTGTCCAGATGTCAACAAGCTTGAGTTGACTGCTGCTTTCTTTTTTATTAATTCATATTGACTCCTGAGGGTGAAAGATGTAGGCCACATTAAACTGTCTTTATCGGCAATATGAATGTCAAATGTTCAACTGTTTTTCCTTGTAGTGAAAATCATTAGTTTAGTAGAGCAGACTAGAACAACCTATCATGTGCCATGCCAGTAAGCATTCAAGATTCACCATCTCAGTCTCCAGTCTTGGCTCAGGTCTATGTTACATGATTTATCTGTTGAGGTATAATAGTCCGTAGGTGCTCAGATCTTATTCTCCCCACCCCCAACATATGGACCCGCTTCCGGCGGCTAATAGTAGCAGCCCTGTGTTGGTTGACGAGGCCCCTCATTCTTCTGATGTGCCTCATGTGTTTGGCCATGCCAATTCTTAATCCCAATCATTCTAGACACCGATGTAGATTCACTGACCTGTCTCAGGTCTGTGTTTTTATCCTCATACCACGTGGCCAAACCATCCAGGTATTTATCGCTTTGACTTCCTCTTGCACTTTTCCAGTCAGTTTTATTAGTTGTTTTCAAATTTTTCTCATGATTTCCCCAAAAATGTCTTGATCTACATTTTATTTCGCTAATCAATTTAAAGTTCTCGTTTGTTTCTTGGACTGTCTTTTTGTTTTTCTGTCTGTCCATGTTATTCTATGCATATTTATCAATACATGTAACTGCATTTTCACTGACATTAGATGTTTCCTTATTTGCCTAATGTCCATAAGTACATCTATACAACAGTAAAGGTAATATATGGCACTTTAACTCTTTTTCTCACTATAATTGGCAGCTTTTTATTGGTGGATACGTTTTCCTTCCTCCAAAAGATTACACACAAAGACATTCTTGTTCTAATCTCCATCAGATTTCCTGTTCCAGACTAGTTTTGATTCACTTGTTTGTGAATTTTCTTATTTACATGAATGTTAAATCAATTGCCTTTCATGAACAGAAGACCCAAATCCAGTATGTCTTCTTCGCTCACCGTCAGACGTCCATATGAATTAATCGAAAAGAAAGCAGCAGTCAACTCAAGCTTGTTGACATCTCGATAAAATTAGTGTATGTCTGTTAACGAAACATACGAGACAACAGCTGCTTTTCTGGTCGAGTAAACCACATGATCTTGCTCAGAGCAAACAGCACAGAACAGTGGAACTGTCTTTTATACAGATTTCCGCTGGTCCCGTCATTCTGCTCAAACGTGGACTCAGGGCCGTGCCGTGCTATGATAGAGAGACGGCCGCATCAGGCGGCACCGTAAGGGGGCGGCATTAGCAGCGAAATCAAAATAGATTAAACTTTGAATCATTCAATAATTAAAAATCTTTAAGGGGCTGCATGTCGAAAAGAAATAAACATTTAAGGGGCGGCATTTCGAAGACTTGCATCGTACTGAGGAAATCTACTGCACGGCCCAGCGTGGACTGGCAGAACAGATAACTCAGCATATCCTTAGGAATTGTCACTTAGTCTGATCATCGGCCCGTAGAGACAAACACTGACACAAAACTGTTTTGGGAGTCTGAGCTGTTAAAAATGGCAACATATTTTACTACAGGTCCTGGTCTGGAGCAGACATCGGTGATCATAACTTTCCGTCATCAGATATTATATGGCCGAATGGAACAGAACGTGCGTTCTTAAGCATCCGGTGTGCTGATGCCGAGTTAAGGGGTTCAACCCCTACACCGGACAGTGGGACTAAAATGTTCACTTCTCGTCCTTGACTTGGGGACGTAAATTACAAGTACCTCTGAAGTCGGGGTGGGTTCGCCTGATGACGAGGGATGCTAGTAATAGAGAAAACTAATCCACACGCAAACTTCAGCCCATTGCTACAAGAAGTAGTGTATTTTTCAGATTAAGCAGATTTTTCTTTGTTGCCCGTTTGACATTGCCTTTTCGATGTGGCGACATTTCTTTATCTCTGTCACATCTTCCATTAGACGTTACGATGTAAACTACATATTCAAAACGGTTGACTGTTTTATGTCTTTATTGTATATAAAGCATATTGGGTTGTGTTTTCTTATAAACTACCATTTATTCAATTTGCTAATGTTATTGATAATTCCCTTGTTTTTTGCTCTCCACAACCTTATCTAGCATGAATTGTAGATTACTTTCAGACTGCTTTTAAAATTGGATGATTAGAATATCTCAAAATAATTTGACCACCAGCTTTAGATGTTCGACGTCTCTGAGTATTGTCTTGCTGAAAACGTTGAAATGATTATGCGATAAAACACATCCTTGCCTACCTCTTCTTTTGCTTGTGCGGAATTAAGTTCTCCTTCACATCAGAATTAAGTTCTCCTTCACATCAGATGGCCGACTCTTAACTGATTCAATGCTAAACAACAAGTAGGTCTGGACCAAGCAGCACGCACAATCAAATGAACAAATATTAGTGTAGACCTGGTAAGGCGAACTCACCTGGGACCCAAGAAATAGTTCTTCTTATAATAAATTCATCTTATAAGAGTTCAAGCATGTAGTAAAGCATTTACAACGTACAATATAATATTGTTCTTCGCAATAGAAATTTGCCACATCTGAGATCGTCTTAAGCAGTTTGCACTATGTCCATTCACTGGGCATTACAATTGCGGAAGATGATACGAAACGAAATAAATAATCTGATAACTTTAGTACGGCGATATATCGCCCTTCTGACCAAATGGGAGGTCACATTTGGGGATATACTATCCTGCAGCACTTAAACAGTTACCAGCAACAAAATACCCCACCCCCATAAGCATATTCCAGCAGCAAACACCCCACCCCCATAAGCATATTCCAGCAGCAAACACCCGACCCCCATAAGCATATTCCACGAACACACATCCCCACCCCATAAGCATATTCCAGGAACATACACATTAAACCAGACTTGTGTATACATAACTAGATTTTAAAAATCGAGACTAGAAAGAAAAAGAAAAAAACGAAACAGACTATTACTCCTTTGGGCTCAGTTAAGGGTCAGCGACTGATAAAAAATCATGATAAAAAATGATAGGGAAATCATGGATGGCTCAGGCGGAGGACACGATCAGACAGGTGTGCATCTTGGAGAACATTAGGCGATAAGAGGAGTGGGTCAGAGTGCCAGCGGAGCTGTCAGACTTGTGCAGAGTTATAATCACATTAAGCCGGGAGTGCAGGGAGTGGCCAGCAGGGGCCACGGAAGTGGAAATCCAGCAACTAATTCATGACAATGCTCACTCGGGTGATGTGATTATCTACACAGATGGTTCGGTGTCAAGAGGTGAGAGAAGTGGCTGGGGGTTCATAGCCAAAGCTAATGGTCGACGTTTGGGGCAGGAGAGCCTGGCATATGATACCACAACATCCAGCTTAAGAATGGAGGTGGAGACAGTCACTGCGGCTCTCCGCTGGATGGAGAATACGACACACACACACATCGTGATTGTAACTGACTCAGAAAGTATGCTGACGAGGGTGAGGACGGGCAGGCTTCGTGCGGAGTGGCTCGCTTCGCTTCGGAGGTCACGGGTGACAAGTATCGCCTGGATCTTTTCTCCGGGGCATGCCGGTGTGCTGGGAAATGAACAGGCGGACAGATTAGCTGGCTCTGCAGAACTTGGTGGAGTATTGATACATGACAAGGCAGACGTGGTTGCGGATTTGTGGGAGCACGTGCACACCTCGGAGGAGCAAATGGAGTACCATGGTCTGGCAAGAATGAGACAGCGAGGAGTGACGAGGGGATCTGGCCGACGCTCAACGCTCAGAGGAAAGGCGAAACGGACTTATAACCAGATTGCTACTGGTACTATTAGTGTTGGAACTTTTCGCTGGCTGCTGAGGATGGGGACGGAGCACTTATGGGAATGACCCGAATGCTGTGATATCGATTCCTAAATCAATCAATCAATCCTTTGGGCGTTAATTTCCAGGCACAGTTGTTTACAATGTCCAGTAGATTTTGCACTGAAATGTTCAGGATAAACCAACGCCAGGGCGTTCGTGGATATTGAAATGTCAAGGCTAATCTAGCACTAGGGCGTTCGTGGATATTGAAATGTCAAGGCTAATCTAGCAATAGAGTTTTCGTGGATATTGAAATGCCAAGGCTAATCTAGCACTAGGGCGTTCGTGGATATTGAAATGTCAAGGCTAATCTAGCACTAGGGCGTTCGTGGATATTGAAATGCCAAGGCTAATCTAGCACTAGGGCGTTCGTGGATATTGAAATGTCAAGGCTAATCTAGCACTAAAGCTTTCGTGGATATTGAAATATCAAGGCTAATCTAGCACTGCTACCCCCCCCCCCCCTAGCAAAGGGGTTAAGGACATTGTTCATAATCCCGTAGGCCACGTACGAAACGCAGCTGCGCGAGATTCGGCAACGGATCGCGTCACGCTGGTTCCTTTCGGAGGTATGGGAGCCGGTCGTTCAGAAAGCAATGGCAAACTACTGAACGTAAAACTTGCCAATACATCAACAGCAGCTGAAAAATGCTGGTGTTGACTGCAATGTTCCCTAAAGGATATGCGGCGGAGGGGGGGGGGTATCTAGCACTAGGGCGTTCGTAGATATCGAAATGTCAAGGCTAATTTAGCGCCAGAGCATTGGTTAGAGGCGGAATCACACACACACACACACACACACACACACACACACACACACACACACACACACATGTATATTGCAATGTGGACAAAGATTGAGATACAAACAGATATTAACATTAGAATACAAAAGGCATAATGAGCTTCCATGGCACTGTGACATCTGTGGGATTCACTAGAAATTAAACTGTAAAACAAACTTAGAATATTTATGCAATAGAAACATGGCGAACGACTAAAAGAATTACTTATAAAACTATAAACATTTACTTATTGGGGACTGAACAGAATAGTGGGACTAAAATAGAATGGCAATCACCAATGTGGAGCTCATGTAGATAACTAAACAGATGCCGTTGAGCGAAGAGGCGAGAAGATGGGTAGGACACAAACTGAGAAGAACTTACGGTAGTATAACTAGACACTGCCTTGTGTGGGACCCGAGTAGCGAACGAAATAGAGGAAGACAGAACACACAGAGAAGAGAATTCAAGACAGAGATGAGTAATGTGGGGAGGGCATGAACGGATCTGCAGCAGATAGCTAGAAATATGACGGCTTGATGTTAGCTGGTTCATGATCTATATATACATCAGTGAGGTACATAAGTCATCAGAAAAATAAAACTGTTGGTATTGATCGCTTCTTGGTGATAATTCTTCAGGCTTGCTGTGATTGAATGCTTCGTGATATCTTCGTTAACACCGGGGGTATCCGGCTTTGTCCCTGCGTCTTCATGTTGCACGTATACACGTTCCTGCCTGCCCGTGTCTTCTTGTTGTCCACTTCTTGATGTTGTCAACTTTTGTGTTACCATCTTCAACTTACATCGCCTACACAATAGTAACATCGAAACGACAAGGACATCAGTTGGAACATGGAAACGACAAGGACATCGATATGGCAAGGATGTCAATAGGAATATCGATATTGCAAGGACATCAGTGTGGAACATCGATATGGCAAGGACATCAGTGTGGAACATTGACACGACAAGGACATCAGTGTGGAACATTGAAACGACAAGGACATCAGTGTGGAACATTGAAACAACAAGGATATCAGTAGGAACATCGATATGGCAAGGACGTCAATAGGAATATCAACTTGGCACGGAATATTTAGTTCACCACCTACTATCAAAGAATGTCGCAGAGAAACTATGGCTTTAGTTCTAAGACAAACTCTGCCCAACTGGACTACAAGATCTTGTACATCTGTCATGTTCACTCCAGCTGGGCTACCAAGCCCCGCACATCAATCACGTTGCACTACAGCTGGTCTAACGCTTTCGCACACCAGTCACGTAAAACTGCAGCTGTGCTACTAGGTTTGACATAAGTCATGTCACACTCCAGCTATTCTACCAGATCTCGCTCATCCGCCAAGTCACACTCGGACTGGGCTACCAGGACTGGTATCAGTCACATCACACTCCAACTGGGCTACGAAGTATCATACATTAGTCACATCACACATCAACAGGGCTACGAGGTCTAGCATCACCCATCTCACACTCCAGCTGGGCTACGAGGTATCACACATTAGTCACATTAAACTCCAGCTGGGCTACGAGGTCTAGCATCACCCATCTCACACTCCAGCTGGGCTACAAGGTATCACACATTAGTCACATTACACATCAACAGGGCTACGAAGTCTAGCATCACCCATCTCACACTCCAACTGGGCTACGAGGTATCGCACATTAGTCACATCGCACTCCAACAGGGCTACGAGGTATCGCACATTCGTCACATCAGACTCCAACTGGGCTACGAGGTATCACACATTAGGCACATCACACTCCAGCTGGGCTACGAGGTCTGGCATCACCCATCTCACACTCCAGCTGGGCTACGAGGTATCACACATTTGTCATATCACACTCCAGCTGGGCTACGAGGTATCACACATTAGTCACATCACACTCCAGCTGGGCTACGAGGTATCACACATTAGTCACATTACACTCCAGCTGGGCTACGAGGTCTAGCATCACCCATCTCACACTCCCGCTGGGCTACCAGCTATCACACATTAGTCACATCACACTCCAGCTGGGCTACGAGCTATCACACATTAGTCACATCACACTCCAGCTGGGCTACGAGGTCTAGCATCACCCATCTCACACTTCCGCTGGGCTACGAGGTATCACACATTAGTCACATCACACTCCAGCTGGGCTACGAGCTATCACACATTAGTCACATCACACTCCAGCTGGGCTACGAGGTCTAGCATCACCCATCTCACACTTCCGCTGGGCTACGAGGTATCACACATTAGTCACATCACACTCCAGCTGGGCTACGAGGTATCACACATTAGTCACATCACACTCCAGCTGGGCTACGAGGTCTAGCATCACCCATCTCACACTTCCGCTGGGCTACGAGGTCTAGCATCACCCATCTCACACTTCCGCTGGGCTACGAGGTATCACACATTAGTCACGTCACACTCCAGCTGGGCTACGAGGTATCACACATTAGTCACATCACACTTCTTCTGTGCTACGAGGCATAGCATCAATCATCTCACACCCCAGCTGGGCTACGAGGCATAGCATCAATCATCTCACACCACAGCTGGGCTACGAGGTCTGGCATCAGTCGTCTGGCAATCAATATAGTACTACCTTTTAAATCTTTCTTTCCCAAGCAACACCACGCGCGAAGGCAACTTTACGTGCATACCACTCAACATGTCACGTTTGGTTGCCTAGTCATCATGTATACCAGTCAACATGTCACGTTTGACTGCCCTTTCTTCGTGTATACCAGTCAACGTGTCACGTTTGATTGTCTAGTCTTCATGTATACCAGTCAATGTGTCACGTTTGGTTAACTAGTCTTCAAGTGTACCAATCAACATGTCACGTTTGGTTGCCTAGTCTTCATGTGTACCAGTCAACATGTCACGTTTGACTGAATATTCTTCGTGTGTACTGGTCAATATGCAATGTGTGTAGTACTTATTACATTTAGTCAGGGGATACAAAAGAAATCGGACCATGTTTCTTCCCATCATTATTATATCTGCTTCAGTGCCAAACAAAAGGTAGATTTGGATGAAACATGGTGCACAAATGAACAATTCTTACGGTGTAAATTTCCATTTACTGAGCATTGAAACTGAGGAAGATACTGTGAAACCAAGCAAATAACACGATGACACTACGATATCGACATACCGTCCTTCTGTCAAAATGGGAGATCACATCAGGCAATATATTATCCTTCGTCGCTGAGTCTGAAATAATAAGTGCTCGTTACCTTGGATGGAATCTGTCTAGAGGAGGCAAACCATGCACAAATGCTTGCCGAAGAGGTGTATGACTTCGTGTGACGCACTCCTGTCGTAAGAGGAACGTAGAAGACGTGTATGACTTCGTGTGACGCACTCCTGTCGTAAGAGGAACGTAGAAGAGGTGTATGACTTCGTGTGACGCACTCCTGTCGTAAGAGGAACGTAGAAGAGGTGTATGACTTCGTGTGACGCACTCCTGTCGTAAGAGGAACGTAGAAGAGGTGTATGATTTCGGGACATGGCATGGGGTAAATTTAGGCCGCTGTGATGCATATAAATGTATACCCTGTACTCTTTTTAATGACACCCATTGTAAGACTTTCGCCATAAGTCTACGCCGAACACTAAAGAAAAGGGTCATGACTGGCCTAAATCATCATGGCAGGGGATCTGCACACCATTCGGCCACCTCTTGTAAACTGTGTAAGGCACACCGTTGCGCTCCTTTGCTTACTTTACAAGTGCTTTATTGATTACCGCAACCACCTAGCTCGACACCGGAGGTTGGCATGTAAATCCATATATGGTTTCTCCAGCCATTTGAATCCTTCAATTTCTCCGAGTGAGACGTCCCGCTGTACATCAGAGTATGTCGTCGCGAGGTGGTTCTCCAGCTCCTCTTTGCTGACATCGAGGATGCCGGATCGCGGCTGTTCAAACAAGTCACGTGCAAACTTATATGGTTCCCGGAAGAATCTCTCATGCTCCTTCCGGGTTTTCCGCCTGTTCCTGCAGAACCGTTCCGCTTGGTATAGGGCATTGTGCCTGGCTTTCAGGTGTTGCCACACCTGGCACAAACCCTCTTTCTCATGCTCAGGTGCTGTTCTAAACCGTTTCCGAGCGGCTTTCTTCTGTGTTCTTACCTCCTCCAGCAGCTTCTGCCTCCTGGTCTTCTGCGGAATATCTGCTTCCTTCTTCTCGCTGCTACCAAATTGAATCAGCGAGTGGAGGTATACAATCTCACCGAACCTTAGCAATTTTTCTTCAAGGGACGTGATTTAGTTCTCCTTCTAAAACACGGGACAACGTTTCGCCTAATTGCGATCACCCTGCCGTTTTGGTGACGTTGGGGAACTTGATCTTCACCCTGAGTCTCTCGGAAGGTTGCTCAGGTGCGCCACAGGTGACATCGACTTGAGTACTCTCAGCACTGTGGGGTTCTCCCTGGCTGAGAGCCTCTTGCGTCTTATCCCGTTCCCGGGAGCGCTGTCGTGCTTCCTGTGACGCATTCTCGCACTTCTTTCGTTCAGCGTGAATTCGCATTCCTCGGTATGTGGCAAAACTTTTACCACAGACGCATGTCCAGCGCAGTCATTGGGTGAAATCGTCAACGTGTGGTCGCCAATGGATCCTTCATGCTCCCCCCTCCCCTTTCGGAGGATTTATGGGGCATCTGCGTGTATTCAAATTTGACGCGACAAGGACATTATACAGCATTAGGGGTTGTCTGCTGCAGGCCCCACGTTTCACCGCTGGAGCCAATTCCATCACTGCGCTGCAGCGGGGCTCTGTCTTCACAGAGTGCCCATCCGCCAATCCGGATCGTCTGATGGACTGGCCGGCCATACGTTAGTGATAAAAACTCCTCCGCGGAGCAAACACGGCAGGGGGCTTCTGATTGTTAGAAGGGTACCCCCTTCCCCAAGTGTTTCGGACCATTATTTTCTTAACAATCTCTATGAGCGATCCCATCAGGGTCATGACTCCGGGCGTCTTTCCCCTACCGTGGAGACGTTTGGTAAAATTCGTTGTCTCTGTTGTTGTTTGTCCTTTCGCTGTTACCATGTCCACTCTCAAGCCTCGAGCGCGTGTGTTTGTATTTTTTCTAAACCTGAAGATAGAAGGAAACTGACTCACGAACATCCCGATATTTTGGACATATAAAATGTCAGAGTGGTTGAGAAATACGAGGGTAAGTTAATAAGGAAGCCACAAATGGATGTAGAAATATAATTAAATATGATAAAAACTTGAAACCAGTTTAATTTTTATACTTTTTATAAAAGTGAAAAGTGGCCCTAGGGTAATTTTCCGCCGGAACCAGAGCCTCAAAGACCACCTTGTGCATAGTAGCCTCCCCACGGTTACTTCATCTGTGGGCACATTCGAATGCCATCGTAAGAACTGTCTGACATGCCCATACGTTGTTCAGACACCAGAGATTGCATTTACCCGAGGCACGTTCACCTTGAAAGATTATTTCACTTGTACATCCCGCAATCTGATTTATGTCATAATCTGCAAACGATGTGACATGAAATACATTGGCCAAACTGGCAGACGTCTTGCTGACCGTTTTAGAGAACACCTCAGAGACATCAATCAGGGCGCTGACAAACCTGTCCCCAACCATTTCAATTCCTCCAACCATAATGGAGTCGACGATGTATGTGTCACCGCATTAAAACCCTGCTACTCCAACAGCTCCATCAGGCTCAAAATTGAATGCCAGCTAATCAACAATTTGGGATGCATCCATCCAGCAGGTATCAATACTGTTGTGGACGCTACGGTATAACTGTGCCATCTTCCCCAATTGTTTACACTATCTATTACTATGCTGTCCTCCCCCCCCCCTATATCTATACCTTACTGTCCCCACACCCTTATATTTGCATAGCAGACTGTTCGCATATTTTTGGCTACTTATATCCTATCTGGCAACCTACTTTTAACTCTGCAGCCAACGAGCGCCTTCACAGCTGGCCAAGCCACCTTTTCTGCCCCACATGGCATAGATATAGGTGTTTTTTCTTCTTCTTTGTTTGCTGTATTTCGTTGTGTTAGCTATCTGTGGTGTCCTGTCCTGGACAAAGATTCTGAAAATCGAAACGTCGGCTGTCCTCTGTGTCGTATTGTACGCGTTTGTATGTATTTTATTTTATTTTATTATTCATTTTTTATATTTATTGAGTGCTTCTGATTTCGGATTTTCACCTGTATTTCGGGATACAATGGATCTCCTTGTAAGGTATGTGCAAAGTGTTGATGTTTAGTACGTTTCTTCTCGCAGAGTTTAATATACCTATTTGTTTCCAATTCATATTGTTATATCCTGCTGCAACCGCTGCTTTCTTTCTATTCCAAATTCCAAAGTCGGTCGGTCAGCCCTACCTGGCATAGGACGAAGCTATCCAGCAGGCGACCAGAGGAAGTGACATGGTGGTTAGTAGCAAATATACATGGGTTAAGTAGGTAAGGAACCTACGTCTGGTCTAGCAAACCGGTAGGGAATTTACTTGATCCTAACAATTATGCTCAAGATGTATGGAGAAAATTGGAGGAAAGATGCTAGTCACGGTGCTAGAACTCCAATTAACTTTCCCCACGACGCCTAACGGCATAAGTGGAAGACACAACAACAACAACAACATCTTCTAATGTCAGCTGTAGACGCACTTCAGGATGGTGTTTAGTCATTCCTCGTTAACAGTAACACGCATTTATGCTGTCGTTGAGTATTTATTCTTCTACTAATTCAATTCAATTCAATTCAACTTTATTTTCTATCACATACCCAAAGGTGTAGAGGTATTTAACTGTTGTTTAATTCATTCCTCTTCTACCCTGTGATGTAAAAGTATTTCACGGTGTTGCAACATCCTGTAAAGAATATGCAACTAAATATACCTAAAATATATACAACATACCTAAATATATACGTATATAAGCTCTGTAGCGAAGGGGTTACGGACACAGTTCGTAATCCCGCATACCGCCTTCGAAACACAGCTGCTGGCAATTTGGCAGCAGACTGCCTAGCGTTGGTTTTTATAAAATGGAATGTGTGCTGGTGGTTAACAAAGCACCGGCAAACTATTGAACGTAAACTTTCCAAGAAATCACAAACAGTAAAAAAAAATGCTGGGTTTGACTACGACGTGCTGTAAAGGATATGAAACTAACTTATTCTGATATAATACAAGTAGACATTAAACATTAACTTAAACCAATATCTGCAGGTCTCCGTGACGAGGTGGTTAAGACGTCTTCATCGTGCTCAGAAGCCTGCGGGTTTGATACCTGACTCCGTCAGTCGGTTGATGGGTGGACATTTCTAGGAGACTACCTGGTTTCCTCGCTGGAGCTAAGAAGGTTGTGCTTTGTGCGACGATTGTATGACAAGGCAACATTGATTTGTGCACTAATTAATGCTGAAAACTAAATTCTTTGTACACTTCTGATATTTGAAAGATTTTTATGCTTATTGTCAAACGCCAAGAAAACCTGGTTGAATATGTTCGTTGCAGGACTATGCTGTGTATGCTTTAGGGCTCCTCGTCAGCTAAGCAGCTAACGCTGATTGAGCTGACCGTTCCGTATGAGTCAAATATTGAGGGACAGCATACGTACACACTGAAGAAGTACGAGGACATGGTCGTAAGTCTTAGGCTAGTGGAGTACACCGTCAGGCTATTCGCCGTTGAGGTAGGCGCCAGAGGTCTAGTCTCCCACTCTGTTTGATGTGCTGAAGCGAATGGGCATTACAGGACAAGCAAGAATTCGGGCCCAGAAACAACTGTGTGAGGCAGCCGAAAAGGCTTCGTGCTGGCTATGGAATTGTCGGAACCTAAAGTGGGATGAGTCTCGGAACTAGTATGGTTAGAAGCCGTAACTGCAGGATTACTAAAAATATCTCAACCAAGACCACAAACTTGCAATGTCTCCTGTCAGCTCTTTAGCCTTTCCTCCCAGCGTGGGTGGCGAATCTGAGTGCAGTCAAACGATGCAAATGTCGGCCGAAGTCCAACCTCCGTAACATAGCGATAAACGTCTGTAAGTCGGACTCATTCACCTACAGAGACCAAGAGGTGGGTCATGAAACGTAAAGGAAGTACCTAGTAGAGTGCGACGCCGTGAACAGGACACGAGGAAGGAACACGGCAATGGAGTCGAATGGAGGCGATAGCGGCCGTGGCTCCTGAGAGTCAATGTGGCTTTAAAAAAGAATGAGGAACTGTTGACATAATTTTCGCTGCAAGGCAGCTGCAAGAGAAGTGTCAGGAACGTAACTCCGAAATGTTCTCCACATTTATTGATCTTACCAAGGCTTGTGATTGAGATATATTTTTCACAAGCCGTAAAAGTACTGTAGTATTCTCCGTACAACAATTAAAGGTGAACACTGCAACAATGCTGGTTTGTTCCGTATTTCTACAATCCTAAAATTTACAAGGACATACTCATGGTCCACATGGAAGCCAAAATTTGGAAAGGAAAAGGCTGAGATAAAAGCAGCAACAACCGGTTTCATGGCCTGCGGAGAATGGTAGCTTCTCAACTCGCTACGAACACGTTAGAAAATTAAGTCTAGAGAGAATAGAAGGACCAGAAGAACAGCAGCCAGTTTATTTAGAAACTCAACCAAATTGAGGACCTGACATCTTGGGGCGAACATGTGTTGTGAAGCATTTCATTAGAATGAAGGTAAAACGATGATTTAGATTAGTTTATAATTAGCTAGTCAGTGAGACCTATTTCCCGAGAAGAGTTGGTAAGTCAGTATGTTGTAAACCACGTGATTAGTCCTTAAGAAATTAATATTGTATTCAGTTATCATAGTCAAAGATAAACTGTACATTAGGACAAACCCAGTGAGTTTCCTTTCCTTCTAGTGAAACACCTTATTTAATGTGTAAACATTAGACACAGGGTGTACATTGTATTTTTTAAGTAGTCAAACTCTATCAGCAGTGTTTTAGAGTTGGTGAGTAACTTAAGATTTAGAAGGAGAATCCTTAGTGCAGTGGTAAGAAAACGATTTTACTTGTGCCAACACTGGTAAGGGAAATTAGTGTAATATGTAACAGAAAAGCACATGAGCACATGAGGTGTAAATAGATTTCTGTATGTATCATAAATTTGTGTGGTGGATAAAGCACCCATGTGGTGAAGTGATGTATTTTCATTATGTTAAACATGTGGAATTAATATTTGTGCCACATAATAATGCTTAATCAACCACCCTGCAAATGAATGAATGTAGATTGAGTATATCACATAAATCTATGAGAGCATGTGGGAATCCATTTGTAAGTTCATTATTGCTACAAATGAGGAATCATCCTTTGTGAATCTAAGTATGCCTATTGATTATATCTGCCTGTGTCATTGATGAGAGCATGTCTGGAGTGGTTTATGTGTGATTTCATTATTGCTAAACAGATGAGACTGTATCATTTGTAAAAACACATCACTATGCTTTATTATCATAAATGAAATATTATAATTTCTGATGAAGGATGAAAATGATTAAGATTCCATTGTACTGTCATGGTTGTTGAATCTACGAATTTATCATCGGTAAAGAACATTACATTACATTGGCACCTTGCCGTCTTGACAGACGATAGCTTGTGCTTCAAAAAGGCATAATAACTTTTACCCATGGCGGTAGCGAATGGGACTGACAAGGCCAATTCGCGCTGTAAATGTTCGTTCACAGTCGGTGCATGTGAACACGTGGTTATTTCCACCATCATGCACCATCTTACGTCTCACACGCTCGGTGTGTGACTTTTCTGCAATAATTTTCTCCTTCGTCTTTATTCCATTTCTGATGTTTGCCCCCCATGCAACACGTTCAGCGGCGACTTGCTCCCAATGTGCATTATCATTGCCTGTATGAATCATGTCCCGCTTACACACATCTTTGTATCGTAGTATAGGCCGACCCTGAGATCTCTTACCCATCAGTAATTCACCAAATAAGATGTCCTTTGGTATTCTACCATCATCCATCCTCCTAAGATGTCCTATCCATCTAAGTCTACGAAGACTGAGCATGGAATAAACCGTCACACAACCTGATCTTTCCAATACTTCAGTATTTGTGATTTTGTCTTGCCACTTAATACCAAGAATTCTTCGCAGACACCGCATATGAAAGCTGTTTAAACGTTTCTCTTGGTGTGAGTAAATTGTCCAGGTTTCACTGCCATAAAGAAGAGTACTAAGGACACAGGCTTGATAGACAAGGACTTTTGTTTTGGCAGTAAGCTTCCTGTTCTCCCAGACTCTTTTTCTTAACCTGTTCATTGTTGTTGCTGCCTTACCAATCCGATGTTGATTTCCTGATCTAGGGATAATGTGCTATTTACCACTGATCCTAGATATGTAAAATGGTCTACCATCTCTAGTTCGGCGTCGTCAATAAAGATTGATGGTACCCCATGTGCACCTTGTGACATAATCTGTGTCTTCTTTTTGCTAATTGTTAAACCAAATTCAGAACAAGCATTGGAGAATGCAGATAGTAGACATTGTAATTCTTCCTCAGAGTGGGTCGTATCTGCAGCATCATCTGCAAAAAGCAACTCTCTATTCAGTACCCTCCTAATTTTGATTTTGGCCTTCAATCTCTGAACATTGTAGAGGCCGCCATCTGAGCGTGAGTGAATGTATATACCACCATCCTGATCACGAAAGGCATATTTCAGTAGAAGTGAAAAGTATATTCCAAAGAGGGTGGGAGCTAGTACACAACCTTGCTTAACTCCACTCTTGATTTCAAACTCTTCAGAAGTTGCACCATCAAACTTGATTATACCCTTCATGCCTGTGTGGAACGATTCCACAATGGACAGAAGAGTTGGTGGGCAGCCAATCTTCTTTAGTGCCTTGAACAGACCCTCACGACTGACCAAATCAAATGCCTTTGTGAGGTCGATGAAGGCAATAAACAGTGGTTGATTCTGTTCACGGCATTTTTCTTCGCATTTGTCGCAATGAGAATATCATATCAGTGGTAGACCGGTTCTGTCGAAAGCGACACTGTGATTCGGGGTAGACTTGATCTCCTAGGACTTGAAGTCTGCGCAGAACAATTCTGGCAAATACTTTTCCAACAATACACAGAAGTGTTGTTGCAGTCGCTCCGATCGCCCTTGGTCTTGTACAGTGTTATGATGCTTGAATCTTTGAAATCATGTGGGACTTGTCCTTCTCGCCAGCATAGCTCTATTAGCTGGTGGATCTGTAGAGTGAGTGTGTCTTGCCCACTCCTGATAACCTCTATTGAAATCCCATCCTTACCTGGAGCCTTGCCAGATGCGAGTTCATCTATAGCACACTTAACTTCTATTATGGGGGGAAGTGTGTCCAGGTAGTCAAGAGTTGGTAGAGCCTCTATGTTGTTGAGGGCATCATCCGCTAGTTTGGTCTAACTTGAGTAAAGCTCCAAATAGTGCTCTACCCATATGTTCATCTGCTGTTTCTTATCAGTGATGATTTCTCCAGTCAAGGGTTTCAATGGTGCACTTCTTTTGATCGTTGGACCACAGGCTTTCTTTATTCCTTCATACATACTTCTGATGTTTCCCTTATCACGTGCGATTTGAATGGACTCACATAACTTGATCCAATAATCATTTGCACACTGCCTGGCAGCCTTTTGCACATCCTTCCTAGCTTGCATTAGCTCACTCGGAGTGTTACGAGTTGTTCTTTCCTTGTTTCTTAAGAGGGCTATCTTCTTCTTTTCAATCAAGGGCTGCAGAGTCTGGTTGTTTGCCGCAAACCAGTCCTGGCTCTTATGATCTACAGTGCCGTAAACCCCTACGGCAATTTGTAAAGAGATTCTTTAAGTTGACCCCACTTTTCATTTACTGTACAATTTTCTGGTGTATCAGTGAAAGTATCTTCAAGTTGCTGTTGAAACTGAAAGCACTTTTTCAGGATCGTGAGTGTTAATAATATTAATCCTGGGGCTAGATTTGTGTTTAGCTGTGTAGATTCTCTTTGGTCTCAGCCTAACCCTTGCAAACCAAAGAATGATCATTATCACAGTCAGCACTGTGATAACTTCGAGTCAGTGATATATGATTCAGATGATGTCTCCGTGTGATGATGAAGTCCAGCTGGTGCCAATGCTGGATCTTGGATGTTTCCATGTGACCATATGCAGCTCTTTTGTTTTAAAAATGGAATTTGTAATACATATGTCATTTCTGGTTCAATGCTCCAGCAGCCTTTGCCCATTTTCATTCATGCGACCGATGTTGCATTTTCCAAGGCACACTGGCCATGAACTCGAGTCCTTGCCCACACGAGCATTGAATTCACCGAGCATGTAAATGTAGTCAGATTTTGGAACTGCCTTGATCACGGAGTATAACTCCTTATAGAACGAATCCTTCACATCGTCAGAGGAATCGAGTGTCGGTGCATAAGCAGTATAATGCTGGCAAACCACATGGTCGCCAGGGATAATAGTCTTTCATTTCCTCCTGCTGGAATTTCAATCATTCCCAGTAGCGAATTCTTCACTGCGAAGCCCACACCATGTGCTGTTTTCTGCCTGCCCTCTACCCTT
>JACEFZ010025015.1:5000-27500 GCA_014155875.1 Cepaea nemoralis | reverse complement strand
CTTTACAACAAGAATTAAATAATGTAGTTAGGTGGAGCTATCCAAACAGTATGCAAATTAACATCACTAAAACAAAATCAATGTTACTAACAACCAGACAAAGACTTCAAACTCTAAGCTCACACACATCACTTCAACTTCACATCGATAACTGTCACCAACTGGCTGGGGTTAGATCCCAGATGGGCAACCACTCAGCCAAACTCATTTTCTTCTACTGGTGATTAGTTCTGGATGCAGTTTGAGATCCCCTAACTCTGTCAGAAGGGACTAATTACCACTCCAGATCCCAGAGAGAAAACGTGGAACAAATGTCTGTTATGCTGATTTAAGACACTGTCCCTGATACTCAAGAAAACAGCCAAGAAGTGGCTCGTTGAAGATAGAATATATCTATATAGTTTTGGCTGTACTTGGTATCACCAGAAGTGAGAAAGGAGGAGTTAAGACATGCAACGTAATCTGGTTACTTATGACTGCATAGACAAGATACCTCCCGGACATAGATTCCCACTTCTGGACAATATGTGTGAACCCCCACTAAATGATTCAAAATGTGTGTACTTGATTACGCTACACAAACATTTATAAACATTTAGAATTATACGGACAAATTGAGTTTTAAAATACAACAACTGTGTTTATTATTTCTAATCTTGATGATCATATGATGATGATGATGATTGTAATATGGTATACGTAACTTAAGAGGTCACATAGGTCATGCTTCCACCAGTGAGACGCAGGTCACCGTCAGATTGAAGGAGTCCAAAGTGGTCCCTTCACAAGGCTAAGTCACTTCCTGATCTGGAATGAAACGAACGGAGATGGGTAGTATCTACGTCTACACATCTCAAACACATATGTCTATACATTCTTATAAACATACATTCAAGTCATAATATATGATGGTATGATGATATCTGATGGCATGTTACATAAACATATATCAGTTCTAAATAAATAAATATATATGTATATATTCATAAACCCATTTAGAACATCTATAGCTCAAAACATACATCATCACATACATTTATGTAATGGGGTGTTTCCCATATAAGTTCACCTCACTTACTCTTTCCCTTTCTGATTCATTCATACTGTCTTGTCGGAAGGGCTGGTCGCACAGTCCTGTCGAACATTCAATGCCTTCCCTGAATCTGTCTGGGATATTGAATGTCCTAAGTCATGTCTGTCCTCATGCAGACCTCATGCAGACAAGGTGAACTGGTGCCATTCCTCAAACCAAGTGGTTTCACCACAATCTTGGTAGGCACTCAAAGTGTTGGTCCAAATAATCAACGTTAATTTGGACGCTATCAAGAGACTGGTAGCTCTCAGGAATTTCTCCTAAGTAGTCAGTCTCCCCAATATTTAACATCATACAGGATGAATCTACATGTATCTCCTGTACATGCATAAGCCACACGCTCATGTAGCTTGGATAATGGATTTCTCCAAATTATCACATACAACAAATCAGACAACCAAGTGGTGAATGAAAGAAGAAAATAGTTCTCAGTGAAATCGTAAAGCTAGAACTGGAACATTAAGTACAAAGAAAATACACCAGTGTAAAGTTTGGGAGATTAAACAGAAACAGGAAACTACACAAGCCTTCAGACTAGCAGACAAACTAATGGTATTACCTGGGTTTTATAGTTTTGAAAATTCCATCATAATACTTCGTACAGAAGTCCAACAGAACGAAATGTTAATATTTCTCCAGTAGGTATCATTTTTCTATACGTGAGTTTGCGTCTGAGGATTTGCTGGCCATGCATGTAGTTTTATTCTCTTCATCCCTGGCTAGTTTCCACGTTGGCTAATTAATATATCCCCTATTAATTAACTCCGCCTATTCTATTTCATGTAGGATGAGTTACCGAGATGGACTAAGTCCCAAGTTCTTTTCACCCCTCCTACATTCCTGTGGACGGTAGTTCCACTTGTCAATCAAATTGACCGAGGCCCCGCCACGCCTGAAACAATGAAACATGCTTTGGCGGCAATGCAGTTGCGTCATTACATTCCAATAGGCTATTACCACCAGCCTTCCTGGGTTGCTGGCAATAATGTGTCAGCCATGTGTTCCTACTTTGCCTCGTATTGCGGATAGGTGTTAAGCCTGCATTATATTGCCGTCTTTGGATCACACGGGTTTTCCCCTTTTTAGCACTGCCATGTATTATTTCAGATGGGTCTGGCTGACCCTCTTATCTCCCATTCTGCCGTTTCTGGTTTACACGTTAGGTCATGTTAACCGTAAGGTGTTAGGTGTCCGTCCCTATTCCAACCGCAGGATTCTAAACTAACACGTCAATCTCCACTGACTGGCTCCGCGATGTATCAACGTCGTCTTTCTCTTCCCTGGTACTGAAAACAGTGAGTTTTAAACCTTTGATAGCGCCCGCCGACTGGTGCCGTGGTATCTGGGTTTTACGTTTGATCTGGACATCAAAGCTTTCTCAGACCTAGCATTACAGAAATGATGGGGCGTGCGTGGTCAAAATGTATTTTTCTCATGTTTTCAATCCTCTTGCATTTCTATCATTTTCTGGTGGACGTTTATGCTTTTAGAGAATGATAGAAAAATATTGTGGGCTCTTTAATTCCTTTTTAACTTGTGTCATTCGGATGCTGCCGGGGCTGTCCCGTCACATAGCTCCCCAATTTAAGTAGGTTCATTAATGAAGCCTATAACAGAGCCTCGGAAGCATTCAAAAATGTATCTAAGTTCTCTCCCTTCCAGAATTGCCTCACAGTTTGGGCTCCCAATATTCCTTGTGGCAGTGGGTTGTCCGGTGAGTCCAAAAAGACATCCCATGTCCATTCTCCCAGGATAAATCTTGTAAATCTTTGCTCCTGGTGTTGTGTCGGATTTCCAGGCTATTGCTCGGTAATGTCCTGTCCTCTGGAGGTTTTACTTTTTCCCAGCCGGGAAATTGCAAAATGTATAACAAGATTCTCCTGCGCCGCAGAGAGACTGTTATTGTCCACTCAATTTCTGGCCCTTGTCCTATAAGCAGAGGAAGTGCCATCAGTGTTTTCTTAAAAGAATTGGTCACAGTAATGTTGCTCCATTTCTTTTCCTCCGTCGGCCAAAGATCATAATAAAATCCTTTAATCTCCTTTTGGCAGGAAATTTGCTAAACATCATAATTTTATGATGTGCATTCAACTCGTACTTGCCTCTTTCTTGGTAGGGCGTCCATTTACTCCCTCCTGATTTAAGAGTTTTCTTCCCTTGATAATTCTTTATCCAGGTGAGTTCCTCTTCAACAGAGTTCCATTTTGAATCTGTGTTTGAAAGTATAAGGCTAGTAGAAGTTGTCCAGCTTTGAGAAATCATGTTGTTCCCCAAGAACTGTGAATTTGTATCACTCATTGTAGAAGTATACATAAACAGCTGTTCTCCACATCCAACATTGGTTGAAGTGAAAAGTAAACAAGGTCCTGAGTGTTGAGTATACCAACCGCTCCTGGCTTGTTCCACTGCATAGTCCATCATTTGTGATCCCCTGTTAGCTTCAGCTGTGTTGATGATAGGTATTACCTTCATCTTGTCCAAAGAAGTATTTTCTTCTTTGTTGTAGCAAACATGTTTATCGTCCCTGAATCAGAGTCCGTAGTATAATCTACATGATTGCTTTCTTTATTTTGAATTTCCCTTTCGAAAGACTCAAAGATACTGACATCGTAAGAATTCTCCTCCGTGTCTTGTTTTTCCTCCCTGGCTGGGCTCTCTTGTGCCAAGTCCAGTTGAGGTATTCTCTCCCTGGTTTGGTTTTCTTGTGCCAAATCCAATCGAGGTATTCTCTCCCTGGTCTGGTTTTCTTGTGCCAAATCCAATGGAAGTGAATGTTGTGGGGTGTCATTTTCAATGTCATCTCCCACCTGAGATAAGTAATTCAAACTGATAATTATTTCATCTTGTGTGGCCACACCGAGAGAAACAATGGAATCCTGTTTTACATCCATTCCAGTCTCAGCTGAATTCATTTCTATTCCTAGTTTCTCTGAACTGAAGGGAATAAAAGAGTCGGGTAAGGTCTCGTCTTCGATCTCTTTAATAGTTTTCCTCAGGTCCTCCTCCTCCTGGATTTTTCTCCTTTGGGAAGTCTTAGGAAGCTCCTGAGATTGCTGGGTTGCCAAGCCAGCTAATCCGCTTTCATTGCAGTGTAAACATTTATCACGTTTGTGACTGTTTACCGTACGCTTGGTACATTTCCTCCGATTCCGTTTCTTTTTCGGAATTGAAGTGGGAAGCATCTGCCTTTCTATGCCTAAGTTTTTGTTTTTCTGAGCCATGGGGATTTGCAAAGGAATGCATGCCTCTTCTTTGTGACGGTCAGCTTCCCTGCTTTCTATCAGAGTTTCGGCTTGAGTGATTGGCTTTTCCTCAATCGAGCTGGTAGATTCCTCCATGTTCAGTGGTTCAATTTGCTTCTTCTTAATCTCATCTTCTTCAGCTTCGTGACGCATATCTGCTTCTAATTCTGCAAGTCTTTTCATCATCTGTTCATCTTCTTTGTCCCACCAATCCATTTCATCTCTGATAAATAGTTCTAGCTTCTCTCCTAGTAAGCCGAGCTTTATGCCCCATCCTCTAGCGGACTCTAAGAAATCTGTGCGTGCATCCATGATCTCTTCTCAGCTTAAACTCAGGCACGTAATTATATTATTACCCTACACAGAGCTAGTTAGATTTATACTAGAGCAGGATAGTGACAAAAGGAACAGACACTGCTATGAGAATGATAGTAGTGAATTTGAGTGAGAAAGTTGATGCAAAGCAGTCCGTCATACACTAAATTAACTAAGCATTATCAAATTATTCATGATTAAATCAAATGATAAAGCATGTAATCAAAAAATCATCAAGTAAATCATCAATAAACTAATTAATATCACTAATTAATGTGATTATTAATTCTACAGTGGTGAATGATGTAAATTAACTCATAAGATATTATCCATTATTAACTTTTTAACAAGTTATTTAAATTCTACAGACTTCCCTAGAAACAAATTCCTAAGTTAATACTTAGCAAATTTAATGGGTGAAGAATGAAAGAATGGTGTATGAAAATCAATAGTCTAGAATTTATTCTCTGATTCTATCATGGATGAGAAGTCCTAATGTGTCAAAATCTTGCCTACAATCAAGCAAGCTTTTACATTAGAAATAAATTATAACTAACTAATGCTGCTAAGAATGTAAGTGAGAATGACCTAGGTTCTATCCATGGGCAAGACCGGAATAATACCAGACTAACAGATTTGAAATAGGTTCGTTCCTTGCGAGCGAACCAAAGTGTTCTAGGGTTTACTCCCGGATTCTATAGCGGACGAGCAGACCAATACCTTGGAAGCGAACCAAAATTTTCTAGGGTGTACTCCCGGATTCTGTCGCGGACGAGCAGACCAATATGTCATCAACTGGCTGGTGTTAGATCCCAGATGGGCCTGGCTGACCATCTTATCTCCCATTCTGCCGTGGCTGGTTTACACGTTAGGTCATGTTAACCGTAAGGTGTTAGGTGTCCGTCCCTATTCCAACCGCATTATTCTAAACTAACACGTCAATCTCCACTGACTGGCTCCGCGATGTATCAACGTCGTCTTTCTCTTCCCTGGTACTGAAAACAGTGAGTTTTCAACCTTTGATAGCGCCCGCCGACTGGTGCCGTGGTGTCTGGGATTTACGTTTGATCTGGACATCAAAGCTTTCTCAGACCTAGCATTACAGAAATGATGGGGCGTGAGTGGTCAAAATGTATTTTTCTCTTGTTTTCAATCCTCTTGCATTTATATCATTTTCTGGTGGACGTTTATGCTTTTAGAGAATGATAGAAAAATATTGTGGGCTCTTTAATTCCTTTTTAACTTGCGTCATTCGGATGCTGCCGGGGCTGTCCCGTCACAATAACATGCCAGTAGAAAGTGTAATTGAGCACAAAACATTAGGCATAATCATTGATAGAAACCTAACCTGTAATTCCCACGTACAAGCGCTTATTAAACAAGTAGCGAAAAAAGTCTACCAACTCGCCAAAATTAAAAACTTCCTTGATGAGGACACAAGGAAACTATTCTATACTTCTCATATACAGACACACTTTGACTACTGCTCTACAATCAGGGACGGTTGTTCTAATTCAAACACCAAGCGACTTTACTCACTCCAGAAACGGGCCATGAGTCTAATTTATAACAAACATTTATCTGACAATCCTAGCCTCTATAAACGCCTTCAGTTACTACCACTCTGCAAACGCCTGCTTTTCAATAAAGCTAAACTAATTCACAAAATCCTGCATCGGAATGCCCCAAATTACCTTTGGCCATTGTTTAAATATAATGCTAGACACAGTAAACGTTTAAATATATTACACATTCCGAAGCCTAGTATTGACTTATACAAAACAAGCTTAACGTACTCTGCAGCTCAGCTGTGGAACAATCTTCCACAAGAAATCAAAGACATCACCAATCCCTATTCATATAATCGCAAATTACTCGAACACTATCTCAGTACGGATTATCTTTCCCCTTAATAATAGAGATAATAATAATAATAATAACAAAACCCTAGTATAACAGCCAGTCCCCTTTTGGTAGGCCAGTATATTCCACATGGCTAATAACAAGTGTCAGACCATTATCTAATTTTACTGTGCCGTGTAGTTTTGATGTTCGCATTTTTGCCCATACCTTTATAATGCATATCTTTTATATTGTTGCTGTTCTCTGTTAGCCTTGAATGATGTGTGAATGAAATAATATATGAAAGCGAGTGATAGAAGGGCAGAATGTTAGACGGGCCTGCGTGCCCAATTCTTAACCCTTTGAAAATTAAATTTGTTCTATCTATCTATCTATCTATCTATCTATCTATCTATCTATCTATCTATCTATCTATCTATCTATCTATCTATCTATCTATCTATCTATCTATCTATCTATCTATCTATATATCTATCTGTCTGTCTGTCTGTCTGTCTGTCTGTCTGTCTGCCTGCCTGCCTGCCTGTCTGTCTGCCTGTCTGCCTGCCTTCTTGTCTGTCTGTCTTCTGACGACCCGGCCCGGCTGTTTATCTATCTATCTATCTATCTATCCATCCATCCATCCATCCATCCATCCATCCATCCATCCATCCATCCATCCAACTAGAGGACCCGGCCCGGCTTCACCCAGCCCGTGGCGGGGATTAATCAATCAATCAATCAATCAATCAATCAATCAATCAATCAACCCATCAATTAAGCAATCTGTCTGTCTGTCTTTTGGTCTGTCTTTCTGCCTGTCTCTATCTATCTATCTATCTATCTATCTATCTATCTATCTATCTATCTATCTATCTATCTATCTATCTATCTATCTATCTATCTATCTATCTATCTATCTATCTATCTATCTATCTATCTATCTATCTATCTACCTACCTACCTACCTACCTACCTACCTACCTACCGATCTATCTATCTATCTATCTATCTATCTATCTATCTATCTATCTATCTATCTATCTATCTATCTATCTATCTATCTATCTATCTATCTGTCTGTCTATCTGTCTGTCTAGTCTGTCTGTCTATCTATCTATCTATCTATCTATCTATCTATCTATCTATCTATCTATCTATCTATCTATCTATCTATCTATCTATCTATCTATCTATCTATCTATCTATCTATCTATCTATCTACCTACTTATCTATCTATCTATCTATCTATCTATCTATCTATCTATCTATCTATCTATCTATCTATCTATCTATCTATCTATCTATCTATCTATGTTCAGCCCTTTCCCGTTCCCGTTAAAAATATAGATAGAATTGAAGAATAGATAGTTAGATTGATTGTAGAAAATATGATTGGAAGAGATCTATCATCATTCCAATAACTAAAAAGGGCAACGTGAAGGTACTGAAAGTATACTTACCAAGATATCACGAACAGCCAATAAATGGTGGGCGGTGGGTTGATTGCAGAGTACTGCAAAGGATGTGCAACTAACTTTTACATTTTTTTAAACATTTTGTTTTAAAAAATCAACGAAAATCTTTATTTTCAAAGGGTTAAGAATTGGGCACGCAGGCCCGTCTTACATTCTGCCCTTCTTCTCTATTTCCTCTCATACATTCTTTCATTCAACATCTCTTATGAAGCAATTCTTTGGCAACAAAAGAACAATAAGCATTAATACCACATGAAAAATAATCGATAATACATGACTCGTTGAGGCAATGTTTAACATGGGCATCATAAATACCCCACGTGGATGTAACGTGCCAAATATATGGGAATGCTAAAAAAAACATACATTACATAGAAGAAAAAAAAAAAAGAGTAAAACATCTAATGTGCTGTTGAAGAAAAATAAAAAGATGAGTTAAACATTTTTCACTTATTTAAGATAGATGTATTATTTTTATGAAAACTGAAAATGCCTTACAGATTTTATCAGTATATATTATAACGCACATGCCTGTAGATAACTGTAGATAAACATTTTATAAAGCTTTGAGAAAAATGCAACAATAATTTAAATTACATATATAGCAATTCTACTAAAAGTTATGTCCCTTGATGTAACTTTTCTTAAGTTAAGTCCCTTTGCTGTATATTCATTATAATGTAATTAAAAAGTTAAATTTTATTACGTAAATAACTGTTTGTAAACTAACAAACTATGCCAGTTGGCGGCACTTTAATGAGAAGAAGAACACGTGTAGAAAATTTCATCTCAATCGGATGGACCGTTCGCGAACGCATAAAGAACATACGGAATACATTGTATATTATATATATATATATAGCATTGTTTGTACCCTTTCCTTCCATGAAACCATACTGTTCTTCACTACTTTCCATTTTTATTTTCTTTCTTGTTCTTCTCAATATAATTCTGAGTATAAGCTTAGTGACATGGTTTATGAGTTTAAGTGTACGAAAATCTTCGCCTTCAATTGCTCCTGGTCTCTTTGGTATTGCTATAAATACAGATTTTAGCATATCGCTCAGTAAATATCAGTAGTATAGGACGGGCCCTACGAGCAGGTTTTCTGCGGAGGAAATCAATATTCCCATGCAAAAAGAGATAACTCCTGATATCGCTAAGGGGCGATAACTAGGTCGTATCTTAGGGAGATAATTCTAAGAAAGGACAACTCTAATGTTTGTAAGGGCAGATAACTTTTGAGCGGATATATAATATTTTATTTAATTATTAAATATAATATAAAATAAATAACAATAAAAACAAATAAATAAAAAGACCGCACGTGGGTCGGGGGTTGGAGAGCTGGTGTGTGGGTGTGTGGAGTGCGGATAGGTCATTCGGATTTAAATACTATAATCATACAGGTTACAAATGAAAACCTTAAGAGGTAAAGATGACCGGTGGTATTTCTTGTAGTAGGCATGACTTAGTGAAATTAGTTTATTAAGGGGTGGGTAGCAGATTGTAGTGATCTGTAGCGGATTTTAGTGGCTTATTCACTATCATCACAGGGTTACAAATGAGAACCTTAAAAATTAAATGTGATCGGTGGTATTGATTGTAGTTAGTATGGTTTAGTGAAGTTAGGTGAAAAGAGGTGGGTGGTGGTTATTAGTGATCTGCAGAGTGTCGTATTGGTGTAGACACTATCATCAAATGGGTTACAAATGAAAACGTTAAAAAGTAAAGATGGCCGGTGGTAGTGATTGTAAAGGATATGGTTTAGTGAAACTCGTTGATAAGGGGTGGGTGGCGGTTATTAGCGGCCTGTAAATGGTCGTAGTGGCTTATTCACTATCATAATACGAGTTACAAATGAAAATCTTAAAAAGTAAAGATGGTCGGTATTATTGGATGTAGTGGGTATGGTTTAGTGAAATTCGTTGTTAAGGGGTGGGTGATTGTTATTAGTCGCATGTACAGGGCCGTAGTGGCTTATTCACTATCATCATACGGGTTACAAATGAAAACCTTAAAAAGTAAAGATGGTCGGTGTTATAGGATGTAGTGGGTATGGTTTAGTGAAATGTGTTGCTAAGGTTTGCGTGGCGGTTATTAGCGGTCTGTAGAGAATCGTAATGGTTTAAACAATATCATCATACGGGGTAATAATAATAGCCTTAAATAAGTAAAGATGGCTGGTAGTATTGGCTGTAGTGGGTATGGCTTAGTGAAATTCGTTGTTAAGGGGTGGACCACGTCTTTCTGTATGTCTTTTTACCTTTCTGTATATCTGTCTATATGGCTGGCAGTATGTGTTTTTGTGTTTTTGATCGTATCTCTATCTGCTTATTTGTCATTGGGCTTGTGTGTCTTCGTATGTGTATAGTGATCTGCTATCTCTCTGACAGTTTGACATTTTGTCCACCAGTCTATATGAATTTGTATGCCTATAGTGACTGATCGCTATAAGGCCTACAATGGTACTACAACGCCCGGCAACATGTAAAATATCACCACGAGAGCGTGTGTATCACTGGGTGTGTATTGATGCCATTCCGACCATTTGACATAAATATCACATAGGTGTGAAAGTTAGTATTGTGACATGTGGCTACGCATCGTCATTTCAGGAGACTGAACCGAACCTGAAATTCTGTCTTATATGTGCTTATGTGTCATCACAACAACTATTAAGAAGATGAATTTTTAAAGCTCGTGAATGAAGCTAATTAACTGCTTCCGGTTTTGTAAATTTAAAATAAACTTTACTTACTACAAGTAATAGTATATACGAGGTAATATTTAAAAAAAAATAGAAGTTTTAAAGTGAAAAGTAAAGACGCGGCACAGGTTAGGAGGACGACATATCGACAACTTCGACGCATGTTTAAGAATCCGATCGTCAGAAAGCCTTGGTTTTCACTACTATATATCTAATGAATAGTGGTCGACTGTGTATTATAAGGGCTGTTATTACTGTCTGTAGCGGATGCGACTTAAACACTATCATCATACCAAGGGTGATGTAATGGTGTGCAACCAGTCACATGATCACATGTCTGACGGATACAACCATACCATGTGCTCACTGACTAAAACCAGTCAAAGATGGTGGTGCTTCCTATCAGATGCATAAGGACACCACCAGACCACGTGCTCACTGGATAAAGCCGGTTAAAGATGGCGATATTTACTGTCACATGCATAATGACACAAGCTGACCACGTGGCTAATGACTCAACCGGTCAAATATGGTGCTGCTTCCGCTCGCATCCATAAAAATTCACCCGAGACACGAGGTTAAGAGGTATACTACAAAAAAACTGTTGATTGTCGAACCAGGGGACCTAACTCATGATGATTACCATGTATAGAAGTGATTCCACTACATCGTCAACATGGCATCCTAAGGTAAAAACGGTCGCCCTTCTCTCTCTTTTCTATATCCGTTAGGGTGGTCCATCGAGTAACACCAAAGAACATCCCCGCCTCAGTAAACATAAGACAAATTTAATTGTAGTGTGCACAACTATAACCATGTCATCAATTGGTCGACTAACCCTTTCTCATAGTCACAGTGTATAGATGTGATCACCGACGTCAGTCGAGGAAGACATGCATTTTACCTAACAACTAGAGGGTCATTCAGCGACGAGTGGCTAGTGGAACCTATCAGATGTATAATATTACACACGAACACAACAAACTAGCCCGACTTAACCTTAGAAGTCTCACGTAACATGGCTTGTCACGTGTCCACTGTCCTAACCACCGACTGTAGCACTACTCAGAGCAAGCATTCTACACGTTCACTACCTCTTTATGTGTCTATAGGGACTTCGGATCTTTCCATAGAAACAAATTTCCAAGACCAATATATGTTCTTTAGCGTGGCTGCTCATTGCCCCCTATCACATCCAGACAAAAGTGCACTTCAACAGTCAAATAAGAAAAATATGTTAGCCAAATGGAAAATATAGGTCGTATTTATAAATATGTCCACAAAATTTATAAAAAGTAAGAAAAGCTGTTACCCAAAAAGGATAAATTTTGGCCACATTTCAACCAATCCTATGACAAAAGTAGGAAAATTGTCAGCCAAATGGGAAAAGGTTAGACTATACTTATAAATATCTCAGCCAAACGTATGAAAACTAGGCAACTTTGTTAACCAAAGAGGAAAAAACCTAGGTCAAGTAGGAAAATGTGTTAGCTAAATGTGAAAAATGTCTACCAAATACATAAACAGCTCATCCATACTTATGAAAACTAGGACAATTTGTTAGCCAAACGAAAAATATTGGCCAAGCAGGAAAACTTGTTAAGCAATTGTGAAAAAATACATCAACCAAAGAGAGAAATATCTCAGCCAAACTTATGAAAACTAGGAAACTTTGTTAGCAAAAGGGGAAAAATATCATCCAAAGAGAGAAATATTTCAATTACATTTATGAATAGATCAGCCAAAGTTATGACAAGTTGGAAAATTGACAGCGAAATAGTAAAAACTTTAGGCCAAAATACAGAAATATCTCAGCCAAACATATGAAAAGTAGGAAACTTTGTTAGCCAGAGGGGGAAAAAACTAGGTCAGGTAGGAAAATCTGTTACCCAAATATGAAAAAAATATCGGCTAAATACAGAAATATCTCAACTAAACTTATGAAAACTAGGAAACTTTGTTAGCCAAACAGGAAAAATATTGACCAAGTAAGAAACTTCTTAACCAAATGTGAATAAATATCAGCCAAAGATTGAAATATTTCGTCCAGATTTATAAAAAGTAGGAAAATATGTCAACCCAAGGGAAAATGTCGGCCAAATACAGAAATATCTCAACTAAACTTATGAAAAGTAGGAAACTTTGTTAACCAAAATGTGAAAGATATTGACCAAGTAGGAAAAATGTGTTAGTCAAAGAGGAAAAATATTGAACAAGTAACGAAATACATCGTTCAATCTTATGAAAAGTAGGAAACTTTGTTAACGAAATGTGAAAAAATATCAGCCAAAGAGAGGAATATCTCTTCCAAATTTATAAAACGTAGGTGATTTGTCAGCCAAAGAGGAAAAAGTTAAGCCAAATACATAAATATGTCACCCAAACTTATGAAAAGTAGGAAAATTTGTTATCCCAAGGGAAGAAACTTAGGTCAAGTTGGAAAATCTGTTAGCCAAATGTGAAAAATATCGGCCAAATACAGAAATATCTCATCCACACTTATGAAAATAAAGGAAAATGTGTTAGTCAAAGAGGAAAACTATTGGCCAAGTAGGAACATTTGATAGCCAAATGTGAAAAAAAAGATCAGCCAAAGAGAGAAATATTTAAACTAAACTTATAAATAGTAGAAAAAGTTGTCAACCAAAATGTTGAAAGATATTGACCAAGTAGGAAAAATGTGTAAGTCAAAGTGGGAAAATATTGAACAAGTAACGAAATGCATCGTTCAATCTTATGAAAAGTAGGAAACTTTGTTAACCAACTGTGAAAATATATCAGCCAAAGAGAGGAATATCTCGCACAAACTTATAAAAAGTAGGAGCATTGTCAGCCAAATGGGAAAAAGTTAGGCCAAATAAAGAATATTTCACCCAAACTTAAGATAAGTAGGAAAAGTTGTTAACCAAAGGGAAACTGTTGCTCAAATACAGAAATAACTCGTTCAAACTTATAAAAAGTAGGAAAATTTGTTAACGAAATGGGAAAAATCTTGGCCAAGTAAGAAAATGTGTTAGCCAAATGGGAAAAAATATTGACCAAGTAACGAAATACATCGGCCAAATGTATGAAAAGTCAGAAACTTTTTAAACAAAGGTGACAAAATATCGACCAAAGAGAGAAATATTTCATCTAAACATATAAAACATAGGCAAATATGTCAGCCAAATGGGAAAAAGGTCTACCTAACAAAGAAATATCTCAACCAAATTTATAAAAATGAAGGAAAAAGATTGACCATATAACGAAATATCTCGTCAAAACTTATGAAAAGTAGGAAATTTTTTTAGTCAAATAGGAAAAATCTTTGCTAAGTAAGAAAGTTTGTTAACTAAATGGGTAAAATATGGTACACGTAACGAAATATCTAGTCCACACTTATGAAAAGTATGGAACTTTGTTAATCAATAGTGAAAAAACGTTGTAAAAATAGGAAATATCGAATCCAAACTTATGAACATTAGGAAATTTTGTTAACAAAATTTAAAAACAATAGTCGTCAAATAAAGAAATATTGCGCCTAAATTTCTAAAAAAGTAGAAAACTTTTATTAACCAATGGCAACAAATATTGCCCAAGTAAAGAAATATCTCAGCCAAACTTATGAAAATATGAAAAGTAGGAAACTTTGTTAACCAGATCAAAACATGTTGGCCAAATTTCATCCAAACTTATAAAATGTAGGAACATTTGTTAACCAAAGCGAAAATGTTGACCAAATTTCATCGATGTTTAGCTGAAATATTTCTCCATGTTAAGTTGAAATATTTCTCCATGTTTAGTTGAAATATTTCTCTCTTTGCCTGATATATTTTTTTCACATTTGGTTAACAAGTTTTCCTACTTGGCCAATATTTTTCCTGTTTGGTTAACAAATTTTCCTAGTTTTCATAAGTGTGGATGAGCTGTTTCTATACTTGGTCGACATTTTTCACATTTAGCTAACAAATTTTCCTACTTGACCTAGGGTTTTCCCCTCTTTGGCAAACAAAGTTTCCTAGTTTTCATAAGTTTGGCTGAGATATTTATAAGTATGGTCTAATCGTTTCCTATTTGGCTGACAATTTTCCTACTTTTCATAAGTTTTGTTGAAATGTGACCAAAATTTATCCCTTTGGGTAACAGCTTTCCCTACTTTTAATAAATTTTGTGGAGATTGTTATAAATTTGACCTATATTTTTTCATTTGGCTATCATTATTTTCTTATTTGATTTTTGAAGTGCACTTTTGTCTGGGTGTGATACGGGGCAATGAGCAGCCTCGCTGAAGAACAGATATTGGTCTTGAAAATGTGTTTCTATGGAAAGATCCAAAGTCCCTATAGACACATAAAGTGGTAGTGAACGTGCAAAATGCTTGCACTGAGTCGTGCTATTGTCGCTCGTTAAGACAGTGGGCACGTGACAAGCCATGTTACATGAGACTTCTAAGGTTGAGTCGGGCTAGTTTGTTGTGTTTGTGTGTATTATTATACATCTGATAGGCTGTACTAACCACTCGTCACTGTATTATCCTCTAGTTGTTAGGTAAAATGCATGTCTTCCTCGACTGACGTCGGTGATCACATCTATACACTGTGACTATGAGAAGGCATAGTCGATCAATGTGATTACTTGGTTATAGTTGTGCACACTACAATCAAAAGTGTTTTACGTTTATTGAGGCGGGGATGTTCTTTGGTGTTACTCGATGGACCACCCTAACGGATATAGAAAAGAGAGAGAAGGGCGACCGTTTTTGCCTTCTGATGCCATGTTGACCATTTAGTGAAATCACTCCCATTCATGGTAATCATCATGAGTTAGGTCCCCTGGTTCGACAATCAACAGTTTTTCTGTAGTATACCTCTTAACCACGTGTCTCGGCTGAATTTTTATGGATGCGAGCGGAAGGAGCGCCATATTTGACCAGTTGAGTCATTAGCCACGTGGTCTGATTGTGTCCTTATGCATGTGACATTAAGCATCGCCATCTTTGACCTGCTTTAGCCAGTGAGCACGTGGTCTGATGGTGTCCTTATGCATCTGATAGGAATCACCACCATCTTTAACTGGTTTTAGTCAGTGAGCACGTGGTATGGTTGTGTCCCTCAGACATGTGATCATGTGACTTGTTGTACACCATCACATCACCCTTGGTATGATGATAGTGTTTAATTCGCATCCACTACAGACAGTAATAACCACCATTATAATACACATTCGACCACTTTTCGTTGGATATTTAGTGGGAAAATCTTTACTTTTTAAAGGCTTTCATTTGTAACCCGTATGATGATAGTGTCTACACCAATACGACACTCTGCAGATCACTAATAACCGCCACCCACACCTTATCAACTCATTTCACTAAACCATACCAACTACAACCAATACCACCGATCACATTTAATTTTTAAGATTTTCATTTGTAACCCGTATGATGATAGTGAATAAGCCGCTACAATAATCTACAGATCATTAATAACCGCTACCTACCCCTTAATAAACTAATTTCAATACCACCGGTCATCTTTATCTCTTAAGGTTTGCATTTGTAACCTGTATGATGATAGTATTTAAACCCGAACCGCCAAGCTGCACCCCATACGCCCATACACCCGCCCTCCACCTCCACCCAACGCGCGGTTTTTTTATTTATTTGTTTTTATTTTTATTTATTTTACTTTATTTTTGTATATTTAATTAAAATATTATACACCCGCTCAATAGTTATCTGCCCTTAGAAACATAAGAGTTGTCTTTTCTTAGAATTATCTATCTTAGATGCGACCTAGTTATCACCCCTTATCGATATCAGGAGTTATCACCCTTTGCGGAGGAATATTGATTTCCGCCACACAAAAATCGACTCATAGAGCCCGTACTATACTACTGATATCCACTGTTGTAAACATCATTCAGCATTTTGGTTAATATATCTACCCCAAAGTCTCCCAATACTTCTAATTCTTCTACTGTGATTCCATCTGGCCCAGCTGTTTTTCCTTTCCTCATATGTTTCATAGCGTCAGCGACATCTTCTTTAAGAATAGGTGGGCTTTCTAAGTTACTTTCTTCTGTTAATTCTTCCCTTTCTCCATTATATAATTCTCTTATATACTCATTCCACCTCTTTATTATAGCACCTTCCTCCAATAAAATCGGGCCTGCGTGCCCAATTGTTAACCCTTTCAAAATAAAGTTTTGTTGTTGTTGTTGTTGTTGTTTCTGTCCTGTTTTTGATTTCAAACACTCTGTATAAAAACTGTCATTCACTGCCAACATGGTACCTTGCGGCGTATGGCAGAGGGGTCTTTGAGCCTGAGTAATTAAGGCCGCCTGGCTAGTGCAGTCGCCGCGAATTGTGCAGGTTAGAATTTCCTTTTTGCCACTTGTATTTATTCTTATTTTTCTTACTGTGAGCTCACTGATTTGTCTGTGCATACTTTTTTGATCTTTAATGGAATTTAATTCAATTTTTTGCTTTGCTCATTTAACCAACTTTCTTTTGCCTTCACATATTTATCTCTTATTTCTTTATGTATCTTAGCATACTCTTGTTTGTCAGTTTTATTCTGTTTCGTTTTGGCCAACAGCATTAAGATTTCTTCATTTATCCATTTTTTCTTAGCTTTTTGGCTTCTCTCCGGTAATATTTCTTTGGTAGTTTGATGAATGGAGTCCCTTAACATTTCCCATTGTTAATTTATACTCTGTATATTAGCTATTGCATTGTACCTATTTTTTCACAGCCACTTTGCATTGTTCTTGAATTTCTTTATCTACTTTCAGAACCTCTTTATTAAGTCTCAAGTTTTTAACCATTTTTTCCCCTCTCTTTAATCATACTTTTATTTGTCCACATAGTGGTACATGATCACTATTACAGTCAGCACCAGGCATTGTCTTTACATTAATTAATGCATTTCTAAATCTTTTATTAATAAGTATGTAGTCAATTTGGTTGCGTTTTTACATATCAGGGCTTTTCCATGTGTATAGTCGTCTTTTATGGTGTTTAAACCTTGTGTTTCCAATTATCATATCATTAATATTTGCCCATTCTATTAGTTTCTCTCCTCTTTTATTTCTTGTACCTAAACCGTAATTCCCCACTATATCCTCTATTCTTCCCTTTCCTACTTTTGCATTAAAATCTCCCAGTATTATTTTTATTTCTTGTGATCAAATTTGAGCTATTCTACTTCATCGTAAAAGTTTTGTATTTCTTCATCACTACTGCTTGTTGTTGATGCATGTACTTGTATAATATTTATATCTATTGTTTTGCCTTTGATTTTGACCATTATAACTCTATCTGAAATGCACCAGTATCCATTCATAGATTTGGTTGTTTTTTCATCAAATATTATTCCTGCACCCTTTTCACGTATGTCACCTCCAGAATAAATTATTGCATGTTTGTCGGTTATAATTTTGCCAGATCCCTTCCATATCATCTCACTTATGCCTAGTATATTCATTTTCATGTTTTCCATTTCTCTTAGAACATTGTTTAACTTTCCTAGCGCATTTAATGTCCTAACATTCCATGTTCCTACTCTAAATTTATTTAGTTTAGTTATAGTCTTAGTTTTGCCATCAGTAGCTGGATGACGGTCTGGTGTCACCTGTGGCTTATGACTGTCCCTACCGGACGAGGATGCCATAAGACAGCCATTAACGTCGTTCACTATTTCTGAAATGTTAGTTAGTCAGTTTTTCCTCTTGAGCCTAAGGCGGCGCATAGGGCAGAAGTCCTGTCTCTCCATGCCTGGCGGTTCGCTGCTACCTGTTGTAGATCTTGGATATCTACTTGGCCATTGAATGAGCCTTCTCTAATGATGGTTCTACGCAGGGTCTCTCTTGGTCTTCCCCGTTTTCTTTTCCCTACCTGGTGACCATATGAGGGCTTGGTAGGGGAGTCTTGACTTGTCCATTCTGAGTACATGGCCGATGTAGTTCCAACGGGGTCTTCTTATGAAATTGGATACTGTATCTTGCTTAGTCTCTTGTCTTATTTGCGCATTGGTTCTGAAGTCTGTCCAGTGGATGTTTAGAAGTCTTCTAAGACATTTGTTCTCAAAATTGTCTAATTGTTTATCTAAAGCTACCGTTGATTTCCAACTTTCACATCCATACGTTAACACTGGAATCACACAAGAGTTGAAGATTTTAAGTTTTGTGTGTTTGCTGAGTGTCTTTGACTTCCAGATGTTTGACAGTTTATTGAAGGTACTAGATGCCAGTGCGATTCTAGATGATATTTCTGGTGTTGAGTCCCCTGTAGATGTCATTTTGCTTCCTAGTTATGTGAAGCTATTGACTTTGTCAAGAACGTAGCTGTTCAATTTGGTGTCATCTGAACTGTTGGTAAGATCAATAGTCTTTGTTTTTGTGGTGTTAATTTGGAGACCAATTTGCCCTGAAACATTTTGGAGGTGGTTTATTTTCTCTTGGGCATCCGGGTGTGTTGAACTCAAAAGCACCATGTCGTCGGCAAAGTCCAGGTCTTCTAGAATTTTGTCAACCCAATGGATACCCATATTTGTGTTGTTTGTGCATTTGCGCATGACCCAATCAATAGCTATTCCAAAAAGCATCGGTGATAAGACACAACCCTGTTTCACTCCTGTTTCAACTGAGAACCAGTCAGAGTTGCCTGTTTCTGTTCTTACGCAGCAACGTGTCTCTTTGTAGAAAGATTTTATGACGTTGGTATATTTGATAGGAAAACCATAGATGTTAAGTAGATTCCAAAGTGAAGGACGGTGGATACTGTCGAAGGCTTTTTGAAAGTCGACAAAGTTGGTGATTAATTTCAACTGGAATTCTACGCAGTCTTCAATGATTATTCTGAGGGTGAAAATGTGGTATATACATGGCCGTTTTGGTCTGAAGCCTGCTTGTTCGCCTCTGAGCCTTTCATATATCGCCTTTTTCAATATCTCAAGTAACATGCTACAAAAAAGTTTTCCTGGTACTGATAATAGAGTGATACCACGCCAATTATTGCAATCAGACATATCGCCCTTTTTAGGCAGTTTGAAAATTACACCATCTTTCCACTGTTGTGGTGGGGATTCGCTTTGCCAGATTTCATTGATCAGCTGTAACAAACGTTGTAAGGTATTCTCATCTGCTGCTTTGAGCATTTCTCCTGAGATTTCATCTTCACCAACAGCTTTGTTGTTCTTCAATTTTTTGATGGCTGCTTTAATCTCTTCCATGGTGAATGACTCGGAGGAGGCATCTAGTGGGGGCATAGTAATTTCTCCATCCAGGTTCGGAACAGTGTCAGGCTGCGGTCTATTTAATATTTCTTTGAAGTGTTCTGCCCATCGTTGCTTTTGAAGGTCATCGGATAACAATTGATTACCTTGTTTGTCTTTGATGGGTATATTTGGTGTAGGTGAGCGATTGCATAGTTGCTTCATGATATGGAATACGGCTCTGTTGTTTCCAGTTCTGGCAGCTGCTTCGGCATCGGAGGCCAGGCTGTGAATAAAGTTCTATTTGTCTTTTCGTGCACTTGATTTCACCTCTTTATCCAACATAGAGTATTTTTGCTTATGGGTTTCATATGTAGAGGTGTCTTTTGCAGAAAGAAAATTTAGTTTTGCTTGTTTTCTTTCTTGTATCTTCGTCCAGGTGTTATCGCTTAGCCACTTCTTCTTCTGTCTTTGTACGTAGCCGACTGTGTTTGTTGCAGCATTTAGCAAGGTATTTTCAGGAAATTCCAATTTTCTTCAATGTTGTTTTTAATATTCGCATTGCTCGATATACTTTCTTTGTTAGCATAGATGCTTTGTACCTCTGAATTGAATGCGAGTTGGTGTTCTTTAGTCAGTAGGGACTGTGAGTTTATTTTCTTAATTCTGGGTGATCTGTGCAGAGTCTTGAGCTTTATTTTTAGTTTGGCAATGCAGAGATTGTGATCAGTGCCAGCATCTGCACCTCTGTAGGCTCTGATGTCTTGTACTGATGAACGGAATTTGGCATTAATGCAAAAATGGTCTATCTGATTTTTTGTGATGCTATCAGGCGAGTTCCACGTGACTTTGTGTATATCTTTGTGCGGAAATAAAGAGTTTGCTACTATCAGATTTGCTATTTCACAGAATTCTAGTAGTCTCTCTCCGTTTTGGTTCATATCCCCTAAGCCGTGAATTCCCATATATCTCTTAACACCCTTATTGTCAGACCCTATCTTGGCATTGAAATCACCCATTACAACAACAATGTCGTGCTTGGGAGATGAGTTGATGGTACTAATTAGTTGTTCATAGAAAATATCTTTGTTGATGTCTGTATCGTCGTTGGTAGGTGCGTAGCACTGTATGATTGTTAGTTTGAAATATTTCGTTTGGTAACGCGCTGTTATGATTCTACTGGTTCTGAAATGTGTGTCACCATTAAATCTTGGGAAGATAATGTGGTGATTTCCCCTTGCCTTCCATATTCACATGGTGGTCTTTAAACTCTGCCTTTAACAGCCATTTCCGACTGTCAGGACAAGTGATTGCCCTGCTCTGCTCAGCTGCAGAGTTGTCCAATTATTCCGGTTGATACTCGGTCCCCAGAGCTGTGTTAGCCACACCGTGGTGTGTTTCCATCCTCTATTACGGGGAGATGCGGTTGGGATTTTCCCTTCTTAAAGTTATGGTCTATGACCAAAACTCTCCAGTACTTTTAGAGGACTTGCGGAATTACCAGATAAATAAAAAAATTACATATCCCTTACAGGACGTTGCAGTCAACACCAGCATTTTACTGCCGTTGTTGATGTCTTGGCAAGTTCTTACGTTTAGTAGCTTGCCAATTCTTTCTTAGCGACTGACTGCCATACCAACATGTTTAAATCAGCGCGACACGGTCTGCAATTACCAGATAGCTAAATTAAAAATACATTGATAAGCTTTAGGTAGGGGACATAAACATATAATACTAATGCAAGGGAGTTTACTAGAATTACAAAATCAAGATTATATACCAGCTGATTTATTGTCACTTGACTACACCTCTGCATACTTTTCTCTTATAAACAAAACAAGTAGTACGGAAGTGAAACTGTATACTTCAAGAACATACTTTTGTTTATAGCTTACTTAAAGCCGTTTGTAACTTCGTACTTACTTACATTTTATAATCAACTTTTTGATTTTACATTTATCTTTTAATTAAAAAAAATTGTACATGTTTACTTATTAGCTCTTGAACCCCTACTTGTAGGGACAAATAGTTTTTTACTGGCCTCCTAGGGCCACACAAGATTTAAAGAAAATTAACTACACCTATACCAAACTTTGTTAATATTAACAATGAAATTATTTTTGTTTTGTTTTTGTTTCGCATATCCTTTACAGGACATCGCTGTCAACACCAGCATCTTTCAGCTTATTGTTGATTTCTTGGCAAAATTACGCTCAGTAGTTTGCCATTGCTTTCCCATCGACCGGATCAATACCCCGTAAGTTACCGACGCGGAGAGAACCGCTACCAATTCTCGCGCAACTTCACATTACTTACGAAAGTATACGAGATTATGGAGAAAGTTGTGTAACCTCTAGACCAGAGAGATCGGCAACATTGAAATGAGAAGACTGAATATTAACAAATTAGGTATATGTGAGACCAGAAGGCATTATTATATAAAACAGAAATATCGCCATAAAGACAATATTTGACTTAATGATAACGTATGTGATGTGTATTCTGTTCTTAAAGATGAAGGTTCAGAATGCTCTTAACCAAATGAAAACTGGCAAGACATCTGGTTCAGACAACATCACAACAGAAATGATCAATGCTTTAGAAGAATATGGAATAGATAAAGT